>CAUYUJ010022204.1:377620-430120 GCA_963575745.1 Prorocentrum cordatum
TCGTCAGTGTCGTCATCATCCTCACCAGCAGCATCATCAGCATCATCAACATCAGCCACATCCGCATCCGTATCTTCGTCCTCTCCATCATCATCACAATCAGCATCATCACAATCATCATCAGCATCATCGTCATCGTCGTCATCATCAGAATCATCATCGTCCTCATCTTCAGCGTCCTGCTCCCTTAACATCATCACGATCGTGATCGTGATCATGATCATGATCAACATCAGGAGCTGTATCAGTATCGTCGTCATCATCACCAGTATCAGTATCATCATCATCATCATCATCATCATCATCATCATCATCATCATCATCATCATCATCATCATCATCATCATCATCATCATCATCATCATCATCATCATCATCATCATCATCATCATCATCATCATCGTGATCGTCATCGTCATCGTCATCGTCATCGTCATCATCATAGTCATCATCACCAGCATCATCACCGACATAGGCATCATCATCATCCTCATCCTCATCTGCATCCGCATCTTCATCCTCATCATCCTACTCGTCAGAATCCTCAACATCACCAGCAGCATCATCAGCATTCAAATCATCCACCTCATCATCAGCATCATCACAGCATCAGCATCGTCATCATCAGAATCAGCATCATCAGCCTCTTCATCATCAGCAGCATCAGTATCATCATGCTCATCGTCGTCATCATCAGCAGCATCATCAGCATCATCAGCATCATCATAACCAGCAGCATCATCATCTGTATCATCATCATCATCATCATCATCATCATCATCATCATCATCATCATCATCACCATCACCATAATCGTCATCATCATCTTCATCATCATCATCATCATCAGCATCAGCATCATCAGCATCATCATCATCAGTATCAACATCATCATCGTCCTCCCTCCTCATTCCTCCGACCTTCCCCTCCTCCTCATCATCCTCCTTCTCATCCTCCTCCTCCAGGGCGGAAGGTTTTCCGCTGCTGCCAATGCCGCTGCCACTGCCGCTGCCACTGCCGACACTGCCGCTGCCAACAATGCTGCTGCCGATGCTGGGATCGAGCCCTGGCGCGCTTTTTCTGATCTACCCTGCCTCCCCCATCGCACGTTTCCCTCCCTTTGCCCTCCCTTTCCGTGCACCCGACCTCCGTCACACCTCATCACATTCACCCCTTCCTCGGAGTTGAACACCCTCCCCATTCTTCCACTTCCCGTGCACCTTCCCCCCCCCCCATACTGCCTTCCCTTCCCCCTCCCTCCCCTCCCCTCGCCTCCGTCTCCCTCGCCCGCTGCCTCTCCCCCTGTACCCTCCATCCACTCTCCCCCTCGCCCTTCCCCCCGTTCCACTTCCCCCTCCCTTCCCCATTTACTCCACCCTTCCCGTTCAACAACAACCCGCGCTGGCCATGCGGCCAACAGAACTGGAAAAGAGCGCGCGAAACCACATCGGTGCGCTGGCGGAGGTGCGCCCAAGAGGGGGCCGTCCAAGAGGGAAGCTCGCAAATCATGGCTCGAGGCACGTGCGCGCCCCAGGAGGGGAGGGCCACGGTACGCACTGGAAGTACTACGCGGGGCCATCTGGGGAGCCATCATGGCCCTGGCCACGAAATCCCCCCCCCCCTTCCTGGTCTCATCATCCCTCCTGGACGCCCCCGCCCCCAGGAAGAGCTGCCCTGCCCCCTGGGGCACGGCGCACTCCCCGATCCCGCGCCGCCCCCCCCCCCCCTAGACGTGGGGTGAAGAGGGGGGGGGGAACTGGGAGCGGGCGGGCACAAAGGGGGTCGGGCACACGCCAACATAAGCGCTTCTCCACAGCGTGTCGCGGCGGCGGCCCCGCGACACGCCGTGCCCTGCGAGCGAACGGCGCGTCGCTCCGCTCCGCGGCTCGGGCAAGCTCGGGCAAGCTCGTGACGCTGACGCTGGGGGGGGCAAGAATTGGGTCGGGCGTGTCCTCCTACAGGCGGATCTTGGACGGAAAAATGCAAAGTACCGCAAAAATACCCCAAAATATTCAAAAAATCGTATTTTTTAATAATTTATATTATATATATATATATGTATATTATTTATATACAATATATATATATATATATATATATATACATTAGAAAAAAAACACAAACAACAACAACCAAACAAAAAAAACGTCCCCAGGCTATTGCTTTACTATGTTTGAACATTCCTCCTGTAGAGAGACAGGCCCGACTGAAGACAAGGAGCGGACCGTGCGTGGCGCTCCGAAAAGCGTGGTGGGCCAGAATCGGCGGAGAGCGACACGCGCAGCCCAAGTTGGGGGGGAACGAAAGGGGGGGGATAGCAAAGGGTTTAGGGTAGAGACTCAGCTCACGTAGCTGATTTTCCCAGCGCCTCCCAGCGACGGGAGGCGCCCGTGTATCGAGGAAGTGGCCCAGCGGCGGGGCCGAAACCAGCTGCATGCAGCAGATTTCGTACCCCCCCCTTTCCCGATCCCCCACTTTCGTTCGGCCTGAACGGATCGGGGAATGCACTCGGGAGAATAAAATTGGCGGCGCGCACAAGGGGGTGGAGGGAGGGGGGAGGGCTTCTTGGAAGGAGGCTGCTTCTTAGAAGGCGCCAGCCATACATCCATAGATAAGGGCCGCGCCTTCTAAGAAGCAGGGGTGCTCCTAAGAAGCCCTCCCCTCCCCCCACCCCCCTCTGCGCGTGGCCGAGATCTGGCGCGTGAGCGCCAGGTCCACGGATCGGGGAAGCACTTGGGACAAGGAAAACTGCCATAAGCATAAACTTTTGGCGCTGAGGCGCGGAATTCTTGGATCTGAGCTGGAACCCCCCGCCCAGGCGCGCGGAGCGCGCCGGGGGCCGCAGCGCCGGCAGGAGGGGAAGCAAAAGCCAAGAGGTAGAGAGAGAAGAAGAAAAGGAACGACCGCACGGCGAGGACGAGGGAAGGCGAGGCCCGGCCCACCTCCCCCTCCTCCTCCGCGGTCCCGTTGGCCGTGGCGTTGGGCGCGGCGTCGCCGGTCGCGTTGGCGCTGGCGTTTGCGCCGGCGCTCTGGTTGCCGTTGGCCGTGGCGTTGGCCTCCTGCGAGCTCGGGGCGCGGAGGCGCTCCCGCGCTGAGGCGCCCGAAGAGCGGCCTCGTGGGGGCACCGCGGGGCGCAGCAGGGCACGCTGGCACGGCGTGTCCTCCTGGGAGGCGTGCACCCGAGCAGCCACCCTGCACTACGGCGCTTCGCAGGCGGTTATGGCCAGCGAGCGCCCGCCGCTGGGCATGCGCCATGAGATCTCTGAGCGCGCGCGTCGCCCCTGCGGGGGCGGCGCACACGCAGCAGGGAGCGTGTCCACTGTCGGGGCGAGGCCGGCACGCCTCGCTCGGGGCGCCCCGGGGCGAGGGCGGCAGCGAGGGGGGGCGACGCCCAGCAGCCAGGTGCTGCCCCAAACCGACAGGGCGGGTCGCCGTGGGGCGGTCAGGCGCGCTGCGGTACGTGGGGACGGCGTCCGCAGCGATGGCGACGGCGGTTACTGCTCAAGATTGGCACAGGCAGCTTTCGATCTTCGTCCCCATTGCGAGGCGGGGATTTATCTGATTCACTGCCTGGAAGCCGACGCCCTGGTGCCCCAGCGGCCAGCGGATATGGACATATGTTGGCCCCTGGGGGCCCAAATATGTCCATATCCACCGCCTGCCGAGGTTTCCGAAAACTGAGCCTCCAGGCAGTGGTCATGTACAAGTTCCCGCCTCGGACATTGCTTCCGTCCCCTTTTCGATCTTCCTGAGCTTGGTGCGATTCCGACGTCGGCCATTCTTCGGGTGGCGGCACGCTTCGGACGCTGGGTACTCTTCTGGGTCAGCAGGGGCTGCGTCGTTCTCCTGGACCAACTATGCCTACTCCTGTCCAACGATCTGAAAACAGAATTCTGAACCCCAGTCGTGCGTGAACCGTGGACGACGCAACGAAAAGAAAGCTCTGTCACGCCCCTCTGCATGGTTCGCCCCGCAAGCAATCGAGAACTGGGCCCCCTGGGAGACGAGGAGGGGCCAAGATCCCTGACGTCTCGAAAACACCTATGGGAATGTTTAGCTATGTTCGTCGGGGGGACGTAAACGTGGAGGAGGGAAACGTGGGTGTCCAGCTGGGCATGTTCCCTAATCCCACCTTGGGATAACCCTTCCTGTACGAGCCCCGGAGTTCGGCCAACTGGTCCCGTGTCTGAAAAATCGGGAGCGGCCAAGAGGGGGGTGTCCAAGAGGGGGGGGTGCAAATCATGACCGGCGGCATGTGCGCGGCCCAGCTGGGGGGCCAGGGACGTAATGAAACAAGAAGAGGCGCCATGATCTCTGGGGAAATATCATGGCCCACGCCATGATATCCACCCCCCCCTAGTCATCACCCCCCTCTTTTCCGCCCCCGATGAAGCCCGGACAACGAAGAACCCGTCCAGAGGAAGGGGCCGGGATTTCTGGCAGCCCCATGCTGAAAAAAAAACACGAGATCGGAGGTCTGGGCAGGAGGCAGGATAGAGAACCGAGAAGTGAGGCAGAGGGGGAGGGGAAGGGGGAGGGAGAGAGAGAGAGAGAGATAGTGGGAGAGAGATAGGGAGAGAGAGAGAGAGAAAGAGAGAAAAAAATTGAAAGCACATACAAACACGTAAACATACACACACACACACACACACAAAACAATAGGGAGAGATAGAGAGAGAGAGAGAACAAAAGAGATAGAGAGAAAAAAAGATAGAGAGAGGGGGGGCACGATCCTGGCGAAGGATCCAATCACATGCAATTGTGAGTAATGATGCAGTTGTCAGTAGTCAGCTCCCTATGGGGCCACGAAACGTGTAAGGCGTGTGCCGAAACGGGCGCGGAGCACCAGTGTAAGCAAAGTGAGCACAGCACTGCCTCCGGGGCTTTCGGTGGAGCTCCTTATGGGGCCACGAAGCGTTTGAGAGGCATGCCGAACTGGGTACGGGGACGCATGTGAAAACTGCCGCTTGGGCATGCGGTGAACTCCCAACGTGTGCGGGGTGTGCCGACATGGGCGCGGGGGGTGCATGTGAGCACTGCCATCTTCGCCTTCGGTGGAGCTCCCCATAGGGGCCACGAAACGTGTGAGGGATGTGCCGAAATGGGCGCGGGGGGGCGCCTCTGAGCACTACCACTGGCGCATTCGGTGGGGCTCCCTATTGTATAGAGCCACGAAACGTGTGATGGGTGTCCCGAAATGGGCGCGGGGGGCGCATGTGAGAACTGCCACTGTGGCCGTCGGTGGAGCCCCCTATGTGGCCACGAAACGTGTGAAGGGTGTGCCGACATTGGTGCGGGCGGCGCATGTGAGAACTGCCACTGGGGCCGTCGGTTGAGCCCAACATGGGCCAACGAAGCGTGTGAGGAAGTATGCCGAAATAATAGGTGCGGGGGACGCATGTGGCCACTGCAACTGGGGCCTTCGGCGGGGCTCTCCATGAGGCCACGAAACGTGTGAGGGGTATGCCCGAATGGGTGGGGGGGACGCATGTGGCCACTGCCACTGAGGCCTTCGGTAGAGCTCCCTGTGGGGCCATGCGGAGAGCAGAGGCGAGGGGAGGAGGCAGGGAGGGGGCAGCGGGAGAATGAGTGGAACGCGGAGCGCTGTCTCTTCAAAACGAAGAACCAACACCACAGGATGGCCAGGAGCAAGAGAAAGAGAACGAGAGACATAGAGAGAAGGGGGGGAAAGATCGTGAAGCAGGGAGGCAGGGAGGGGCTAAGGAGGGGGAGTGATTTGGCCGGGGATGTCGACGAGTGCTTCGCAATAACGATCGGTCCAGGCGGTGACGTACCCATGATCTGGGCGCGAACAGGCGAGCGCGGCACCTGGCGGCCTCCCCTTGGGGTACCCAATCTGGCACGCCTGCTATGTCGCGGCGATGATAAGGCTCTCAAAAGGAACGAGTCTGGAAGGGGTGGGAAAGGGGGGGGAAGCCAACAACGAGCGGAGCGCCCGAGAAATCCCAAAGTCTGGGCGCGTACGGGCGAGTGTCGCACCCCCTGGCGGCCCCCACCCCACCCCCCTGGGGTGCCCAAAAGCCACGCCTGCTGTGTTGCGGTGATCACACGGCGAGTGTGAATGATCATGCTGTGAGTGGTGCGTGTGCGAGTATGAGTGCAGCTCAGCTGGGTATGGGTGGATCTGTGTGGGACTAGTCGGTGAATGAGTGAGCCTGGGTGCACGCGAGTCTGAGTACCAGTGGATCTTAGCGACAGAAAATGTAAGCATCAGTGGACCTGAGTAGCAGAGAGTCTGACTATTACTGGATGTGGGTATGAGCGAGTCTGAATGTGAGAGACTCTGAGTGTGAGCGAGTCTAGATATGATGAGTGATACGAGTGTGAGTGAGTGAGAGTAGAAGTGCGCCTGGGTAAGAGTGATCTGAGTGTTGAGAGTGATGAGAGTGAGGAGGAAGAGGTGAGAGTGAGTGAGTGAGTGAGTGAGTGAGTGAGTGAGTGAGTGAGTGAGTGAGTGAGTGAGTGAGTGAGTGAGTGAGTGAGTGAGTGAGTGAGTGAGTGAGGAGGCGTCCCAGAAATAACATTAACCCCAGACGTGGAATGTGGGAGGACACGACGGAGAAAGGAGCAGGGAAGAGGAAGAGGATGGGGAGCCTCCGATCGAATCGAAGAACTCGCTGGGATCGAGCGCGAAGCAGCCGCCGGGCACTAGTCACCGACAGCCCCGCCTCGGAGAAGAGGTGAGGCGAGGAGGGCGGGGCACACCCGCCCCAGCATGCCCTCATCTGGCGCCGGCCACCTCTTCCCTGAAGGGAGAGAAGGGGGAGGGGGGCATCCCCACCTCCTCCTCCTCCTCCTCCTCCTCCTCCTCCGCCTCCTCCTCCTCCTCCTCCTCCTCCTCCTCCTCCTCCTCCTCCTTCCTCGGTGGTTCAAAGCTGGGGATCTGAGGGATGGGTTCCTGAGGACAGGAAGGGATCCAAGGGTGGATTTACGCTGCTTGAGGCACCTCGTCCTCAGAACCCAATCCCTCAGGACCCCATCTCTGAACCACCGACACCCTTTCCCTCCCCCCACCCTGCCGACATGGCCCGATGGCCGGTCCTCGTCCGCCCTCCCACCCCCACCCCTCCCAGCCCCACCCCCACCCCTTCCATGTTTTCGCGTCTGGCACACATCAGCGATTGGACTCTTGCGTTCATGTGATGAAAACAAGGGAATTTCGACCGAGGCAAGATGAAAGACACAGGGACCTCGGCCCGCAGAGGTGGCAGAAGTGGCAGAGGGATCAAGACAAGCACGGTTGCCCGCTATGGGCACCAGAGTGTGCGTGCCAAGGTCCGCCTTCCCCGCTCCACTCGTCTTCATCCCCCCCTCCCAATCCTTGCTCCCTTCTGCTTCCCCCCCCCCTTCCCCTCTTTGCCGTGTTCCCGTGTGCCCATCCCCTCCTAGACCTCCCGCCCCTCTGCCCCCCCCCGTCTTCCGTTCCATCCTCACCCCCATTCTCCATCGTCAGTCTCTGGCGCGAGTGCGTCTAGTTTGTCTTCCAGTATCACTCCTCCTCCTCCTCCTCCTCCTCCTCCTCCTCCTCCTCCTCCTCCTTAACCTCTTCCTCCTCCTCCTCCTCCTCCTCCTCCTCCGCCTCCTCCTCCTCCTCCTCCTCCTCCTGCTCCTCCTCCTCCTCCCCGAGAAGAACAGCAAGAGCAGTGACGCTCAACGGAGCGCCGTCCTGGACGGGCACGGCGTCCGCGGAGGACCTGCACGGCATCGGAGGGTGCACGAATGAGCAGCAGGAGGGAGAGGGCCCAGTCCACACGCCTCCCGAAGTGGCTCCACTGACCAAGGGCTCCCAACTTCGCGCTTCGCGCTGCGCGAAGCGCGAAGTGCGAATAACTTCGCGCTCTCGCGCCGCCTCCCAAGGGAGAAGAGGAGGATGAGGAGGAATCGGAGCCGAACCGCGAAGCGCGAAGCGCGAATAACTTCGCGCCCTCGAGGGCGCCCTTGCTGACGGCCTGCTCGGATGGCATCCTCTGAACCCCGACGGTCGCGAAGCGAACCCAGCCATCTTCCACCACGTGGAATCCTCCACCGTTCATGGGCGAAAATCCGACGGCATCTGCACTGATACCGCTGCGCCCCGGATGCGTTTGGGCCACACTGCTTACATACGTTGCCCTGCTGTATGCTGCATGCCCGAGGCAATAGTCCTGCATCTGTGAGGGTGAGGGTGCATCTCAACAGTGAGCACGTCTCTTCACGGATGCCCTCAGGCGAAAGTCCGCGGCGCTCTAACGGAGTTTGAGGCTGGGTGGAACGCATCAATTGGACGGGGGACAAGATTCTTGCGAGGTTCCCAGTGTGCGGCAAATCTTGTTTCAAGTGCATCCCATCACCACACCTCTCGAGGCTTAAAGCATGGGGGTTCCAATGTATGGGGCTCTCACGAAGCTCATGCAACAAGACCCCGTCCCCAGGGAGGCCTGTGGAAGACGCAGGCCAGGATTTGCATCACTGACGTGCACAGGAAAATCGCGCAGCCTGATTACCCTGACGTACTTTGCATGCGTTCCTCAGTCGGATTTGACGTGGTAGGGCGGTCCTCAATCATTAGGGTGAAACAACATCGTGTGTGTTCAGCGACTGGCCACCTTTGTCAAAGGTGATAGACATCCGGCGTGGAATAAGCATGACGGGCAAAACTACGTGCGCTGAACCATGGCACTCTACACTAAACCTGCGCATGGACCCCAAACATTGAGGCAGGAGACAGCCTTTCTTCGTCACAACAGACTGAATAAACATAAACTGTCGGGGGTCCGCGTACATTTCTTGGGTCGGGAGCGCGCCAGAGGCGTCGCCAGAGGCGCCGCAAGGTGGGCTTCAGCACCGACCCGAGAAACCGCGCGGACCTCGGAAAAAATCGGTTTCTGCAGCTTTTTGCTCCTCGAGTCCAGCGCAAAGCTGGAAGCGGTCGGGCGCGAGGCCAAGCGAGGCCCAACCGTCGCGGGCGCGGCACGGCTCTGGGGCCAGGGACCGGCCAGGTAGAGGGCTGGGCCAGGGAGAGTGGCCACAGGCGGCCAGGGCATAGCGCCCAAGACAACTGTTTGACCTCAACGGTCACACCACAAACAAAGCTCACCAGAAGCGTTGGACCTGACGGGTGGGAGAGCTGGTGAATAGAACAATGTACTGAAGACGTGCTAAAGCAAGGCATACAGTTCTGTGCCCATAGTAAACGACTCCGATTTCCTGCTTCGAATGATGGGGGCGCCTGCCTTTACAACATGCATGTTGCTTTATGTATACACGTATATATATATATATATATATAGATCAAATATATCAAAGGCGGCCAGAAAGCAGAGGCCAGGGCTGGGGACTGCCGGGGGCAGAGCCAGACGAAGGACGTCGGCGACGGCCGAGGCAGCAGCACGCCAGAGAACTCCTCCAGACTGAGGCGCGCAACGCAAACTTGCTGCTCTGAGGTGCACGTGAGCGACGATCAAAAACGGGTCTTACGCGAGATGGCATAACGGCCTTACGCGGTGGCTTACGCGGGCCGCCCGCGCGGCACACTACATTTGAAGCGAAGGCGCTCACACGCGACCTTACGCGGGCAGCTTACGCGCCAATGTCGGCGCAGCGGGCCCCGTTTTCTTCCGTCGCTCATGTGCGCATCTCTCTGCAGGCTGCGATCTGGCTCTGCTCCTGACCGCTGGCGTGTCTGCCTTCGCCCTGCCTCTTCTGTTGCTCTCTCCTTCCTCTTCTTGTGCGGGCCAAGAGTCAAGGATTGCGTGACCCGCGAGTACACATCGGGACGTTGAACGCCTCCACCGACAAAGAAATTGATTCTCTGCGGCATTGTGGCCGATGCCGCAAAGTCTCGTGCGCAGAGTCGTCTACCTTCCCCACATCTCTCGCCCTACGGCAGGGACACGGCGCGATGTCGGCGGCATTGGTTTCCGACACCGAACGGATTGTTCAACCTCGAGTGCTCACGGCTTTCCCACAACACAGGTCGCTCGATGTCAGCCGATTCTGGGCGTCGGCGGTGTTCAACCTTGAACGCCGGGCTTGGATCGCGGCCACGTCGACGGGGCGCGAACCTGGCGTGTTTGCGTGGCCCTCCCTATTCCTCGCCTCCTCCTCCTCCTCCTCCTCCTCCTCCTCCTCCTCCTCCTCCTCCTCCTCCTCCTCCTCCTCTTCCACATCCACCTCCTCCTCCTCCTCCTCATCCTCATCCTCCTCCTCCTCCTGCTCCTGCTCCCCACGAAGGGGGAAAGGCAGTGCTAAAGGCCGAGGACCCAGCCAATCGTCGGTCCCTTAGGTGGCCCCTCCCAGTACGCCTGCGTGGCGTCACGGGGGTTCGTCACCAGCGGGGGCAGTGCTGGTCCAGCCAGTGCGGGCTGCCCCGTCTCTTTTCAAGTGATAACCCGCATCCCACGAAGTCGGGTTGCGCAGAGTTCTTTGCCAGGTTTCATGGTGTGAGTCGAGCAACTCATTTGAACTCCCCGCGCATTGCTCATTGCTCATTGCTCCTCCTCCGCCTCCTCCTCCTGCCGAGCTCGCGACCGGTGCTTTAAGGTCGCGTTAGTCTCGTTCGACGGAATGTACACGCCCTGCTTGGAGCCGACCGTCACGCCCTCGCGAAGCGGAAGCCGCCGCATGTAGTTGAAAGAGTGCAGCGACAGGTTGTAACCTGCGGCTCGAGGGCGAAGGAGGTGGAAGACGAGGAGGGGGCGGAGGGAAGAGGATGGGAGGAGGCCGAGGCGGAAGAGACCCGCAGGCCCAGCACACGTCAGCATCACCAGGACTGCCCTCTGGAAGCCACAGGCTCGGGGTGCCCCGATCGTCTGGAGGGGATCGGTCTGCGACTGTGCTCCGACCTCCGCGCTGCGGCGCACCTCGGGCAGCCTGGCGCCACGACGGGGCGGCCGAGCACCGTCGCTCCCATCACGGGCTCCTTGGCCAGCTGGCAGGTAGGCCGCCAGGCTGGTCGGCAGGTCGGCGGGAATCCTTTCGGGAGACTCCGGGGTGACACCGCGGCAGGCACTGGGGCTGTCTCGAGGGCCCTTGGAGCTGCCCGAGGCTCCCCACGATCCCCCCAAGACAGCCCCACGCCCCAGAGGGCCTCAGGACCTCCATGGGAGGCCTCAGGTCCCGAATCTGGAGCCCCACGCCAACACATCCGCCCATTCCGCTGGGGCGCCCTGCGCCAGCCTCTCCCTCCTTCCCTGTCCACCCCGCGGGCGGGTCTTGCCCCGACGCCGACACGGTCTGGAATCCTGCTCGTGGGCCCAACTCACCCTTACAAGTTTCGAATTCTGTTCCGAGGCCCTCCCACCCTGCAATGTTCAGTCCAGTGCGGGCCCCGATTCCCCCACCCTGGTTTCCAACTCGTCCCGACATCCGAGCCCCTCTGGAATTCTGTTTCAGGGCTCTCCCACCCTGCAATTGTCGGCCCGGAACCGACCCTGACCCCCAACCGGGTCTCCACCTCCCCCGGCGACACCCCCGTCCTCTGGAATTATATTTTTTCTTTGGGGGGGGCACCCTGCAATTTTCGGCCCCGGAACCGACCCGGACCCCCAACCTAGTCCCAACCACGCCCTGACACCCCCGCACTCTAAAATTATGTTCTTGGCCCGCGTCCACCTGTAATTTTCAGCCTGGACCCTCACCTGGTCTTTTCCTAATGTCCACCTCGCCCCGACACTCCCGTTCACTGGAATGAGGTTCCTGGGCCCTCCCACCCTGCAACTGTCGGTGTCCCGAACCGAACCCGACCCCCACCTGGTCCCCACGACGCCCCGACTCGCCGACACTTCCACCCTCTGAAATTATGTCCTTGGGCCCGTCTCACCCTAATATTTTCGGCCCAGAACCGACCCCGACCCCCCGCCTGGTCCCCACCCCGCCCCGACTCCCCAGCGCAACCCGCTCGGTCACTGAGGCCCTAGCGGGTCCGAGCTCCAGCAAGGATCCCAGGACGGAGCCGGCAGGCCAGACACGCTGCTCAGAACGGATCGCGACAGTGCCACTGACATTTGACTTGGTGTCGGCGGCAGAAGCGGCGGTTTCTAGATATCCTTCAAACCACTTAGCTTATTCAGTTATGATGGATGGTTTCTTTTCTCGTTTTCTCTGGGTATTTGGGGCCTCAAAATGCCTCCAACACCGCCCAAGATCGCTTCAAGCAAAACCCAGGAGAGCTGAAAGAGTGAGCCCCAACAAAGCCCCGACAACACGGCAAACAACGCACAGGCGCACACAAAAGCAAAAAAACTGATATCACAACCCAATGTGGCCCCCAACCCCCAACGTGGTCCGAAATGGCCAGCTACAGAACTTACAAAACCCCCGTGAACTGGCACGGGCGAAACGGGGCGAACACGCGCGCACACCCACGTTCCTTTGGCCCGCGAACACCAAGGTGTGCGAGACGGTCAGGCGCCAGTCAAAGCGAGCGGTGGGCTGCACAGCACACACTCACACACACACACACACACACACACACACACACACACACACACACACACACACACACACACACACACACACAAACAGGGGGGTCTAACACATGTTTTGGGGATCATCGACTCTCCTGTGGACCTCCTGCCTGCTCCCCCTGCGCGGAGGTCAGAGCTTATAGGGCCCCGAGGTCGAGCCGCAATGCCGACGCATCGGCGATGCGGCGCGACTTGGAAACCCAGCTCACGTGCATTACGGGTCGTCAGTATTCCGAGGTGTTCGCGTACGCTTTCCCAGAACAGCACTTGCACCTGCACCCTCAGCGAGCATCCCGCCCCCTCCCCTTCCACGAGCACAGAAGGCTACGGAACACAAGTGGTCTGCATGCCCCTGGTGAGAATTCAGGGCAAGCGTGTATAGACCCCTGGGCGTCTACGCGGAAACGGCCAGAGCGGCACCAGGCCAGCAACCATGAGGATGTGGGCAGCTGAGAATTGGCCCAGGCACAGTCAACGCGTATGAGAATGATGCGCGGTGAGGACGCAAGCCCCTTGGACACCTAAGTTGAAGCTCCTGGAGCTAAGGATTGCCCGAGGATGGGCCGAACAGGCAAGGATGCAAGGGTACCCTTGGGAACGTCAATCAGACTCACCATGCGCGTTGCCTGCATCGGGGATGCAAAAGCAGCCTGCGTGAAGTGCCGCGCCCTTCCTGTGCGCCTCGGGCAGCACACTTTTCGTCAGCGGCGAGGCGGCGAACTCCGTTCCAGCGAGAAGCTAGAGAGGGGCACCAACTAGCGACCTGGCCAGCGGGCAAAGAGAGGGGGGGAGGGACTGGCCGAGAGGAAAAAGGGACGCTCGGACGCCCAAGAGCTCGACGCTGAGCAGCCGGGGGGGGGCAGCAGCAGCCAGGCGCGCAGGGCCAGAGCGCAAACCCCGTTTTTCAATTCAAAAACTATTCTTCTTGATTCAAAGACCAGTTTTTCGAGCTCAAAAACCAGAGTTTGGGAATTCGAAAATCGGGCAGCACACAGGGAGGCCCCCACTGCCCGCGCCCTGGCGCGCCAGCCCCCCCCCCCCGAGGGGCCAGGCCTTCGACCTCGATCTCCATCTCCGGCGCGTCCGCGAGGCGGCAGTCCTTCAGCTCCCCCGCGGGGGTGGTGAGCAGGTCGGCCACCTGCGGGGGCTCTGCCGGGGGGTCCCGGCCCTGGGACGGTTTGGGCCTCTTCGGGCGTTCCTGGAGGTCCACTCGGAGGCCTCTTGGGCCGTCTTGGAGGCCTCTTGGGGGCTGCTTAGGCCGTCTTGGGCCATCGTGAGGCGATCCCTCCCTCCACCTCCCTCCGCCTCATCCTCCACCTACTCCTCCACCTCCCCTTCCACCAACCAGATCGCATCGGGAGCGCCCCCGGCTCGGCGGCACTGGCTGGAGGCCACTACAACAAGTACACACACGAAACCCAGGATTCCCCATATTGTTCTACATTTTCTGGGTCTTCGTCTTCCCCCCACGTGTCCATCTTTTCCCAGATCTTCCTGGGAATCGGCGATTAAACACGTCTTCGTTGGCAAGAGGTGCTGTTTCAATTGACTGTCTGGAGGAGGCTGTCCCAGCATGTTTGAGGGGGCGAAGGGTCCAATTCCGGGAGGGTTCCGGGGGGCTCGGAGGGCATGGGGGGGAGACGTCGGAGGGCTTCTGGAGGGCTTCTAGCAGTTTCTGGATGCTGCAGAGAGGTCTTCGGAGGAGCGAAGCAGCAGGCTCCTCATGAGGGAGAGCAGGTGACTAGAGGAGACGGAAGAAGAGGATTGGGAGGGTGCGGAGGAAGAGGAGGAGAGGAGGATGCGATGTGGGGGGAGGGGAAGGAGAGGGAGGCGAGGAAGAGGGAGGGAAGGGAGGAAGAAGCCGAGGAGAAAGAGAAACAGGAACAGGCACAGGAGCGAAGGAATAGGAAGAGGATGGAAGGAGGCAGAAGGAACAAAAGGAGATGAAGAGGAAGAGGAGGAAAAGAGTAGCAAGACGAGGAAGGGGGAAGGGAGAAAGGAGCACAAGAGGGCAGCCTCCCAACGAGGGCGTATCGTTAGGAAGGAGCCCCAGCGACAGTCTCGCACGGCGCAGAAGGCAAGAACCACACCGTACCAAGCACTGAATCAAGCGGCTCCGCGAGCACAGACGAGCAACGTCGGGCTAAGAGATGGCTACGCGTGCACGACATACTCTCCCCTAAGAGGCAAGTGCCGTAAGGTTCTGAATGACTACATGTGTCGGGCGTTGGCAGGACTGGGTTTAGTGGGACCTGGTTTAATGATGTGTACTGGGGGACGCCCCCCCACCCCATTCCACTATCCGGAACTGCCGCCATTCGAAAAACACCAGCTACGGCAGACCCGGTTTAGTGATTCCATCGTACGTTTGAAGCTTCTTGGTCCAATCACTGAGCGGCTCCCCTCGGCGGGGGTCCTAGCTGTACACGAAATGAACGGCGGACAACGCTCCGTGACTTCTGAGGCCCACCTTACTGGCCCCGTGCGCCGCGTGCCCTGGGGGCAGTGGTCGCCGCCGTGTGCCCTTCCGTGCTCGTGGACCGGAGCGGATTGGTGTGCCCCGTGGCCCCGTGTGCCCCCCCGTGCCTCAAGTCAAGCCTGTCCTCCTGCAGGGGGATCTTGGGCGACAAATGAAGAATGGCTCAAAGATGTACCCCAACATGGTCAAAAAAAAACCCAAAAAATCGTCCCCTGACCATGTTTTGACTGTTCTTGAATCTTCCTCCTGTAGAGGCACAGGCCCGATTTAACCCTTGCCCCGTGCGCCCCGAAAGCACAATGTGCCCCATGTCCCCCCGCGTGCCCCCGCGTAAGTCGCGCGCTCTCCGCATCCGTGCGTCCTGCGTGGACCTCACAGTAGCTGGCGGCATGCGTCTTGCTGCTTAATGGCTCGTGCTCGCCGCGCATGAATTATGGCTGTCACGTACTTCGGTAGCAACTCGTGGGAGCCTCCTGTACCAACGTGGTGGCCCTTGCGAATCGACGCTCATCGACGCTAGATCGACGCTAATCGACGCTAAAGCGTTTTGCCATCATTTGCCAGACGCTAGCGCACGCGAATGCACTCTAAAGACGTCATTGCGAGGACACGCGCAAGGCTCTCATGATTTGCTACCGAACTCAACCATCACCTGGCTTCGTCTCTATTAGGAGGGTATGGTGACCGAAACTCTGTCCCGAAATCTGCCCGAGCGTGGCCGAAACCGGCGCCCGAGTGTGACCGAGATATCTGGCTCGAGGCCCATGCGGCTTTCAGCTTCGGTAACGGTTTCGGCCACACCATGTTCTCGGTCACAGTTTCGGACACGTTGTCGATCACTTCTTGCGTCGGCGGCTGGGCAGAGTCACTCACTGCGCTGGCGACCAGCGTGGAGTGGTGCACGGAACGAGAATTAGGCCACCATGCAAAAGGAGGAGGAGGAGGAGGAGGAGGGGGAGGAGGGGGAGGAGGAGGAGGAGGTGCCCGACGTTGTCGTTCACATTGTCACATGCACTCTGCACCTGCTGGGCTGCTGGGGGCCCGGGCGCCATTGCCACCGCCCGCCGGCGCGCCGAGCTGGAGCCCCGGCCCTCCCCGACCGCTCTCGCGACGGCGCCCGCGTTCCAGAGAGCCTCGCGCCCGCACGGACGGCGGGGCGCCCGACGCGCCGGTGGGCGGATGGCCTCCTCCTCCTCGGCCTCCTCGTCGTCCTCCAACGAGGCAGTTGCCGCAGTGGGGGTGACCCCTCGTATGGGGCCTATGAAGAGGGAGCTCGGAGGGAGGGTTTATTCCAACATCGTTGATGACCATTGGGTTTACACATGTAGCCCTCCCTCCCCTCCTCCCCCTCCTCCCCCTCCTCCCCCTCCTCCCCCTCCTCCCTCCCACTCACAATTACTCAATATGAATACTACTCTCCTTCTCCCCTGATGACGGGTTGGGAGTGTTCGCCCCCCCCCCCCGCGTGCTGTTTTTTTACGCACAGGATTCCCCGGAGTTGGGTTTTCGCCTGCCTTTGTTTTCAAAATGCTGCTCTCGCTGAGGCGCCGGCCTCATTTTCGGGCCCCGCTCGTTCCGAATCGTGCTCCCGCTGCAGCGCTGGCCTCATTTCCGTGGTTCCGCTCGTTCCGAATCGTGCTCCCGCTGCAGCGCTGGCCTCATTTCCGCGCTTCCACTCGTTCCGAATCGTGCTCCCGCTGCAACGCTGGCGTCATTTCCCGTGCCATGCCACGGCATGCAATGCAATGCTAGATTGCGTTCCGCTGCGCGATGCCATGCCTTCAGCTGCAGCTGTGATATGCAGTGATTAAGTGCCACGTCGTGCTATGCCATGCTACGCTTTGATCTTCAACGCCATGCTACGCAATTCAATGTTCGGGGCCGCTGTGCGATGCCATGCTTTGCGTTGCAAAGCTTTGTGATGCAATTCTTCACTACGCCACGCCACGCCATGCTGTGACATACTACGCTTTGCGGTGCTCTTCTACGCCATGCCATGCCGTGCCCTACAATGCATCGCGTACCCTTTCGGGAGCATTGCCCTGCTCGACATCCGACTGTGCGAGTAGAGAGGGGATCTACGCCATGGTAAGGGATGGGAGGGAGGAGTAGGATGTCAGATACGACGCGAGCGCACCTAGCTTGCCTTCCCCCCTCCCCCTCCCCCTCCCCCTACCCCCTCCTCCCCTCCCGCCCTCCCTCCTCCTCCCCCTCCTCCTCGTCCTCCTCCTCCTCCTCCTCCACCTCCTCCTCCTCCTCCTCCCCCTCCTCCTCCTCCTCCTCCTCCTCCTCCTCTTCCGACCCCCCCCGCGGGCAGGGCCTCTGCGTCGTAGGGCGCAGGGACACCCAGGTGTGAGGTACCTGGTGCTGGGGGGGGGGGGGGGCAAACAGTACAAAACTCACGAAAGTCCGCAGACTGTGGACAAACTCAGGGCCCCTTTCCCTCACGAGGAAGAGAGGGAGAGAGAGGCAGAGAAAATGAGAGCGAGAAAGGGAGAGAGAGAGAGAGAGGGAGGGAGAGGGGGATGGAGGGAGAAAGAGAGGGAGAGAAAGAGAGAGAAAGAGAGACAAAGAGGGAGAGAGAGAGAGCGAGGGAGGGGAGGATCATGTCCAGCGAATCAGGAAGAGGAATAGCAAGACAAGATAAGACAAAACAGGACAGGACGGGACAACACAGGACAAGACGAGGCAAAACCGGAGGGGAGAAAAGGAGGGGGAGGAGCAGGACTGCAATAGGAATGCCGTGGGCTGAGGGTGCTCGCAGCCGCGGCGTGCCAGCAAGAGGCAGGCGGGCACCGGTGTCCACCACGCCGCGGCAGGTGCCGTCCTCCGGGGAGCTGGGCGACAGATCACTCCTTACACCTTACCACCCCGCTCCTCCCTCCTGCCTCCTCCACTCCTAAGGTCGGACCTGGGACAGAAGAAACTCCTTCAACAGCATGAGACCCTCCGCCAAACCATCATGAAGAACATTCGAGGCCACCCTCCCCCAGGATGCACAAGAGCATCCAGCAAACACGACGAACATCAGGGCAGCCTCCCCGAGCCGACCACGATCTTATGCCTCGGCCCGACCGTACTCCTCACTCCTACATCCTCGTCATCGTCCCGGTCCTCATCCTCCCGTGTCCCTTTTCGTCACGAGTGCCCCTCTTCGTCGTCGCGCGCCCAGACGTGTCGGCAGAGCGGGCTAGGCGTGCCGCTTGAGACGTTCTGGAACGCGGCGTCAAACTTCCAGCAGGCCGCTTGGGGAGGCCCACATGCCGTGCCTGCCACATCGCGATGATCAATTGGCTCTGAACAGACCAGTGAAAAGCGTCTTCCCCGACAAGGAGCTGCCACTCTACCCGAAAGGCCCCGACGTATCCGGACGCAGACGGGCCCGTGAACCTCGGGCCCTTTCGCGCCCACAGTGTCGGGACCCCTCGGACAGAATTCCAGTTTTGGTGGGGCAATTACGCCCTCCTCCTCCTCCTCCTCCTCCGCCTCCTCCGCCTCCTCCGCCTCCGCCTCCTCCTCGTCCTCCTCCTCTTCTCCTCCTCCTCCTCCTCCTCCTCCTTCTCCTCCTTCTCCTCCTCCTCCTCCTCCTCCTCCTCCTCCTCCTCCTCCTCCTCCTCCTCCTCCTCCTCCTCCTCCTCCTCCTCCTCCTCCTCCTCCTCCTCCTCCTCTTCCCGGAGTCCCATGATCATCGCGATTTCGCAGGCGTGGCACTTTGGCCTCCCAGCAAGGACCCGCCAGAGAGTATACCCCGGGCCCGTTCGCGTCAAGATCGTCTGCGCCTCTCGGGCAAAGGCAAAATGACCGCTTCCGGCGGGGTATACGCGTTGCTGTCTTGAGTCGGGTACGTTGGGAGGCCCGAGTGCCATGCCTGCTATACCTGGCGGCGCGCACAAGGGGGGCAGGGGGAGGGGCGGGGGGCGAAGGCGTCTTGGAAGCAGGGGTGCTTCTAAGAAGCCTTCCCCCCTCCCCCTACCCCCTTCTGCGCACGGCTGAACACCACGATCACCATGGGGCGCTGAAAAGCAAAAACAAACAAACGTGGCACCCCGCAGATGCGGAGAAGTGTGAGGGGGCCGCGGGGACGTCGGCAGTCTGCGAGGCTCTGAAGAAGCCCGCCGCAGACGCATAGGTTACACAAACTATACATCGAGACCGCTGCAGGCGCCGATGTTTGTTCAAGTAGTGTAGGTGGGTCGCGGGTTGGGTCGCGGGTGGGTCGCGGGTGGGTCGCGGGTGCGTCGCGGGGTGGGTCGCGGGTGGGTCGCGAGCCGGTCGCGGGGTGGGTCGCGGGTGGGCGCTTGGGGGCCCATGCATCCCTCCACCCACCCCTGTCCCCCCCCATGTCGTTGACCCGACACTCCCTCCTCCACCGGCCGGGGGGTCCTTGCACACGTCCAGCTCCTGGCCGTTTATCCGGACGGCCACGATCTTCACCTGGAGGCCAGGAGGGGCGCACGCCCGCGGGAGAAGCCGCAGGCGCTCGAGGTCTCAGCGCCCGAGGGGGGGGGGGAGGCCAAAGAAGGGGGGATCGGATAGGGTAGTGAGCGTAATTTTAATCGGAGCTTCGGCATTGGGCGGAACGGGGGGAGAGGGAGGGGGGTCTGGCTCCTCTGCGTAGTGCGACTGTTTGCAGGAGTGCTGTCTCGGGGGGAGACTCCACCCACCCGCTCGAAACAGGCGCCAGAAAAACAGCCAAGATCTACTCCATGGGGGGGGGGAAGGGGGGGCTGGGGGGCCCGCACCGATCGGCCAAACAGTAAATAAAAAACGATCCCACAGGACCGATCGCGAATCGAAGTGACATTGCCAAAACTACCAGCTGAGCTCTGTGCTCGGGGCTTGGTTGTGGCCTTGGCTTAACATTCAAGGGGGGGGGGCAGAGGGGAGGGAGAGGGGCGAGCGGGAGAGCGAGAGCGAGGCAGCTGGCGGGGCGAGGGGGGGGGGGGCGACGGGGAAGGGGGAACCCAGCTCTCCGGCGAGCTGATCTGTTCCATCGGGGGCGTTCTTCCCTGCACTACGTCCAGCGCGCGGGGCCCGACGACGCGCCCCGCGGCCATCAGAAAAATGTGTTCGGAGCGAAGACCTGGCCCCAGGGGAGAAAGGTCGGGACCTCTGGGGCAGCGCATTGACAAGAAAAAAATGCTGCAAACCAGCGAAACAAAAAATTGTTTGGGGAGGGGAGGGGAGGGGAGGGGAGGGGAGGGGAGGGGAGGGAGGGGAGGGGAGGGAGAAGAAGGGAATGGAAGGGGGATAGGGCACGGGGATAGGGCACGGGAAACAAAGGGGGCCTGAGGGGAGAAACGGGGGGGGGGCTCCGAAGTCCCCGTAGGCTTCACGGGAACGAGGACGTACGAAAGCGCCACACGTCGAACACTCCGAGCGAAGCATGGGGGGCGGAACGCCGCGCGAGAAAGACGGAGCGCCGCGCAAAGAACACATGCAGCGGCGCAGGCGGCGGCGACGGCGGAGCCCAACACCCCCAAGGAGAACGGCACCCCAAACTCCACGACAGTGCGACCAAACGATGAAGAAAATATGCGATGTGTGTCTCGTCTGGGTCGCTGGCTACAACCTGGCGGCCTCGACGGCAAAAACGACGACGAACCGGCAATCCCAACAGCCCATCAGGGTGCGTGTGATTTGGAGCGGTTCCTCTTCCAGCCCTCTTCTTCCACTTCGGAGAAGGGTTTACCCCTCCCCCTGCCCCCCCCTGGACCTGGGACCTGGACAGGGCGCCCCGCGACGCGTTGGAGCGTCCAGGATGGCTTGGGCGAGAAGGGCAAAATCAGCGATTCCACAAAAGGACTGTAAGCCAATGTTGGCCTCCTGGGGGGGGGACTCATATCCCCTCTCCTCTGATCGCTCTCATCCAATATGGCCCCAATATTGCCTCCGAGACCCCCAAGAGAGTGCCACAAGAGGGCCCCAAAAGGCACCCCCAAAACGCCTTCAGAATTCCCCCCGGATGCCCCAAGAGGCCCCCAAGCGATCCCCAAGAAGCCCCAAGGGGCCCCCTGGAGGCACCCACGACACTTCAAGAGACCACCAGGACGGCCAAGAGGCCCCCAAGACGCCCCAACAGGCCTACAATTAGCTCTCAAGATACAATGCGAGCGCGGACGCAAGAAACCCTCGCAAGAAACCCAGCCCTAAAGACCCGCACGAGAGGTGCGACTGGGGAGAAGTCCGGGGTATCCCGAACGCAGCAGCTCCTTGAACGGCCGCGGGAAGTCACCGAGCAGCGTGCGGAGCGAAGAAACCCAGGGCAACCTGACGAAAAGCATATGGTTTCTTGATGCGCGCCCCCACTGTACATCCGACAAGCCTCCGGTGCAGGCCCTGGGAGGAGCACGATTTATTCTATAGAAATGGGAATTCAACAAGGCACGTCGTCGAAGGTACCAGGAACGACGTCCATGGCCGTGCCTAATTCGGAAAGGCGCCATGGTATGCAGCCCTGGAGGCGCCGTAGCTTACATAGGGGTCGGCGGATGTGGCGTAAGCCCATTGAATGAATGATTCGCCCTCCGAGCACCGAATTCCTTAACTCGGCCAAATTGTGATCCCAAGTCGGCTCAGAGTCGGCCCCCGAGCCAAACAAGGATGCCCGGTCCTAAAACCGCTGAAGACTCACATGTTCGGCATCCGATGGGCCTCTGAGGCGTCCAGATGGCCCAGGGATGGTCCAAAAGGGCCCCAAGAGGGACACAGAAGAGCCCCCAGAGCACCCCAAGGGAGTCCCAGGAGGACCCCAAGGGGCGATGTGTTAGATTGTTGCTGACGCCGCCCCCTGTTTGGTCGGTGGCATCGCAAGTGGGCCCGAGTGAAGGCCTCAAATGTTCCCAGAAGAGCTCCAAGAGAGCCCAAAAAGCGCCCGAATGCCCCTGAGGTGCCCAAGGAGAGCACCAAGATACCTCAAAGCGGCCGCCAAATGGATTCTAGAGGGCCTAAATCGGCAAACCCGAGTTCCGGCGTACTCGAGTCTTACGCTTCGCCGACCCAAGTTGGACAGTTCTAGTGGCTGCTTGGGCTGAACAGTCCTTTTCACTTCCGCCGAAGAACTTTTGCGACTGCAAGGCCAGGTGGCGACACTCACCCCCACCAATCATCGATTCTCCTGAATCGACGGGAGGTAAAGGTAGGGTTCGGACTTCGCCACGTGTTCGACGAATTCCGAACCTTACCTCCGCCGCCAATCGAGTTGCCTGAATCGCTGATCGGCGAAGCTCGCTTCAAATTTCGCTCAAAACGAGTCCCCAGACCCCTGCCGGGATCCAAACGCACCAGTTCTTCGAGCTGCATCCAGCCGTGGCGACGAGGGGGGCCCCCGAAGGCCAAAAAGCCGTTCGAGGTTCGAACCCTCCCGCTGCCCATCGAGATCCCTGAACTGTTCATCGGCGGGGATAGGGTTCGGATTTCGACGCCGACTTGAGCTCTGCCAGCGCCACCGCGTGCATCCAGCAAGGCTCTCCGAAGAGCCCTCTCCAGGCTGCGAGCAGAGCCCACAACCGCACACACACACACACACACACACACACACACACACACACACACACACACACACACACAACTCTCGGGCGGGCGCCATTTCTCTGTCCAAAAGGTGAAACGAACGGGCCCCATCGGAAACGGGTCTTGGGCCCTGGGGATCTCCCTCCGGGACCCAGGTCACCCGACTTCACGCACCGCGCCCCGCGATGCGCGATGCGCGGTCATCTTCGCGCCCTCGCGCCGCCGCCCTGGAGAAGGGCATCTCTTCAACCGAAGACGCGATGCGCGAATCGCGATCATCTCTGCGCCCCACTCGCGATGCCCCTGGGGTTGACCTATGGGGGAAACAGTTATTCATCGCGAGCCGTTTCGTTGGTGGTCCTGGGGCCCGTAAACGACTCCCAGAGCCCGAAGACGGCGACAAACTTCCAGGACCCGCTTCCCTCAGGACGCCTCAGCCTCGTGGCGACGCACTCTGCTGAACCTGCCTGCGGAAGCTGGCCCCGCCCTGCGCACCAGCCAGTATCCCATGTCGGCCATGATGACCGGCGACCAGGTCAGTGGCTCGAGCACGCGCTTCGGGTTGTGCCCCCCCATTGCGATCTCGTTGTCCTCGCCGTCCTCGAGGTCAGGAGAGGGAACAAGCGGGATCTGTATCGGTAGACGGTAACACGACTATGTTTGTTGCTGATATTCCGTTTATTATCCACGTCTGCTCTGAAATGTGTTTCCTTCCTTCCTCCAACCCTCATGCGGCTCCTCCTCCTCCTCCTCGTCCTCCTCCGTCCTCCGTCTTTATGTTTCACCCTCCTCCTCCTCCTCCTGCTCCTCCTCCTCCTCATCCTCCAGTTTAACCGGATCTTTTTTCCTCACTAATAAGCTCCTGTGAGAAGGGGACAACGCTCTCAATATTTCGCGCCACCTCAAAAGCAGCATCCCCTGTCCATTTCAATGTCCGAGTCAGCTCCGGGTATCCCCGGCGGCCAAGAGCAGGATCCGCCGCCGTGCCAGAACGCGTGATGCAGTAGGGGCTCGACCACAAGAAACCTTCCACAAGAATCCCAACCCCGAACCCCCAGGACGTCCATTGATTTTCCGTGAGGCAAGCAGGATCTGGTAAGGTCTCTGCACATCTCCAGGGTGCCCCGCGCTGACGTGGCCCGGAGCCTCCTGGAAACCACTGCCCCCTGCGCCCGTGGAGAACTGCGCAGAAGATCGGTACCGCCGAGCGCTTCTGCCTTGGGTGGGTGGGCGCGGGCAGAAAAGGCCACACACACACACACACACGCACACACACGCACACACACACACACACACGCACACACACACACACACGCAGTGGGCCCCCAGCTTGAGCCCAAAGGGTCTGTTACGTATACACTAATGCACTGAGCTTCGTGCACTCGTGCCGCCCCCAGGTTTTGTTCCATGGCGCCTTTTTGTCGGCCTCGAGACGATCAACGACAACAAAAGTCCGCCTCAAAGCGATTGCAAGGCGCCACGATCCAAGATCTCCCCAGGATGCCTCAGACACCCTGAGAGCCCCCAAGGTACGCCAACACATTTCTCGAGCGAGGCTCTAAGAGGCGAAGAGCGTTGAGAAAACGAAAGAAACATCCGTGCCATGTTGCGTGCTTCTGAAGCTTTTCGGCTTACGCTTAGCCCGTGAAGCCTTCAGAGACCCTCGGGAGCACCAAGAGCAGCTGAAGATAAACCCAAGACAGCCCCGAGAAGGCCCACGGACCACCCCAGGGGATGCTCCAAAGAAGCCCCCAGGAAGCATTCAAAATGCCTCGAGGGGAGAAGCAGGAGGAGAACGCAGTGGCGGACAAAGAGGCGTGTTGAAGCCCCATGCTAATTCGCACTGAACTGGAACAGGTCTTAAACTCATCCTTGTCCTACGCTGCGCTGGCATAGTCGCAGGATTTGCCACATGCAGCCGGATCAGAAACCCCGCAGTCTGCACGCAGGATGCACATCGCATCTCAAGTATATCTCCACGAGGCCGCGTCAGTGGTCAAAGAGGCGACCCCAACCATCTGTCTCTGATACGACGACAGGGCGACGACAGTGTAGGGCTGACGCTCTTGTGCATGGAGGAGCACAACACCACCGCTGGAGGCCATCCCATTCACCCAGCAGCAGGGAGTCAGCCCCCAGGGGGGCGATCAAAACAAAACAGACTGGACCTCGTCGAAATCTCTGGGTTCGAGGCCGTGGACAGCCAGATTCCTTCTACAACACCCATTGCTCAAGACTTTCAGTCTCGGCACCGGAGCCAAACAGGGCCAGCCTAAGGACAACGCCCTCGCAGAACGAGGAAAAGAAGAAGAAGAAGAAGAAGAAAAGGAACAAGATTGATGAAAAGGCAGAGAAGGAGGAGGAGGAGGAAGAGAATGACGACGAGGAGAGGAGAGGAGAGGAGAGGAGAGGAGAGGAGAGGAGAGGAGAGGAGAGGAGAGGAGAGGAGAGGAGAGGAGAGGAGAGGAGAGGATAGGAGAGGAGAGGAGAGGAGAGGAGAGGAGAGGAGAGGAGAGGAGAGAGAGAGGAGGAGGGGGAGGGGAGGGGAGAGGGAGGAGGAGAGGAGAGGAGAGGAGAGGAGAGGAGAGAGGAGAGGAGAGGAGAGGAGAGGAGAGGAAGAGAGGAGAGGAGAGGAGAGGAGAGAGAGGAGAGGAGGAGAGGAGAGGAGAGGAGAGGGAGGAGGGGAGGGGGGGGAGGGGAGAGGAGGGAAAAAGAGGGCAGGGGGGGAGGGGAGGGGAGAAAAGAGGTTATGAGAAGGGAGGGAGGGCGAGGGGGAAGAGAACCAGGCCAGGGACCAGCTGAGGGAGCTGGATCGAAAATGGATCGGAATGCCGAGGTGTGAGGTGTCCCTGGAGCAGGCGAAGCAGGCAAGACCTCTCCCCATGACTCTATCCAGTCGGGTTTAATGCTGGTCCTCCTCCCCCTTCTCCTCCTCAACCTCTGGTGAGTTCGCCTCGTGGGCGAGCACGGCCGCAGTCTCGCGCTGATCACTGACCGACTCTGCCGTGCGGGTCTCTGGAGCTAGGACTTCACGTTTCACGCATCACGCTTCCTGTTCCTCCTCTTTTCCTCCTCCTCCTCCTCCTCCTCCTCCCTCCTACTCCTCCTCCTCCTCCTCCTCCTCCTCCTCCTCCTCCTCCTCCTCCTCCTCCTCCTCCTCCTCTCCTCCTCCTCCTCCTCCTCCTCCCATCCTCCTCCTCCTCCTCCTCCTCCTCCTCCTCCTCCTCCTCCCTCCTCCTCCTCCTCTCCTCCTCCTCCTCCTCCTCCTCCTCCTCCTCCTCCTCCTCCTCCTCCTCCTCCTCCTGTGTTCCTGGTTCACGCTTCACGCGTCCTGTTTCTCCTCCTCCTCCCTGTCTAGAGGTCCGAAAAGGCCGGAAAGGAACCAAAAAGACTCAAAATCTCGATGTTCTATCTCGCCTCCCCCTCCTCCGCACAGCCAAGCGGAGAGAAAGACGAACTGGCATAGGCTGTTCTGGGCACCCGAGGACCCTGGTTCGCAGCAGCGTCGCCGCCAGCGCGGCCAATATGGAGCTACCTGCGAGATGGTGGACGTCGAGGGAGAAGAGACAAGGAAGGGGAGAGGCGGATGGAGGAAGAGGGAAGGGAAGGGGGATGCGGACGGGCAAGGAGAATGTTGTGGAAGAGTGGAGGGGAAGGGGAAGAGGGGGAAGGAAGGAGAGATGAAGGGAAGATGAAGCGAAGAGTGCAGATGGGGAGAACTCTGAACGGGCATGACTTAGTCTGAGCAAGCATGCGAAAGGGCGGCTCGCATCTCTCTCCTCGCCCTCGGTCAGGTAGACGCCAAAATGTGGGCGGTCGATCTTCCTCTCGCCAATGAGGATGTCGGCGGCACTTGGGATGCGGGAGGCAAGCGGGGCAATGGCAGAAAATCCGCTCGAGGATCAAGTTTAGAAAGGCCAGAGGAGAGCCAAGAGGAGCATGAGCACTGTCGGAATTAGACCTGAAGAACATAATTCAAGAAAATGAGAACCTCCATCGGCCAAAACAAACAGAACATCCAAGGGTACCCTCCCGAAGATGCACAAGGACATCCTACAAACACGAAGAACACTAGGATACCCGAACAGACCTCGATCTTATACCTCGGTCCGACTGTAGACGGATGAGGAGGAAGAGGAAGATGAGGAGGGAAGGATGGAAGGATGGAGAGGGAGGATGGGGCCAAAACAGGGGATGGGGAAGAAAAGATGGACTCCTGAATTTCGAGTTGAGCGCGAGGCCGTCCAGGCTCAGGCCGAGGATGCCGTCGAAAAGGAAGGACTTGAACGGCTGCGTTGACATCTCAACAGCGAGCACCACGTGCATGTCCTGGGGCTAGCGTGAACACCCAAGCAAATCCCGTCCTCATTCACGCATCATCACCACCACCATCAGCATCATCAGCATCATAATCATCAGCATCATCATCATCAGCAGCATCATCAGTAGCATCAACATCAGCATCAGCATCATGATCATCATGATCATCATCATCATCATCATCATCATCATCATCATCATCATCACCATCAGCATCATCATCAGCATCATCATCATCAGCATCAGCATCAGCATCAGCATCATCATCATCAGCAGCAGCATCATCATCACTACCACCATCACCATCACCATCGTCATGGTCATCACCACCAGCTCCGTCACCATCAGCACCCTCGTGATCATGATCGTGAGCATGATGATGATAATAATGATGATGATGATGATGATGATGATGATGATGATGACGATGATGATGATGATGATGGTGGTGATCAGGATCATAATCAGCAACGTCATCAACATCATATTGATTAACGCCGCGAGGGGGACTCTTCCCTCCCAGGCCTGCGCTGGACCGAATCGCAAAAGCGGATCGGTTCGGAAATGAATCGGATCGCCTGCGAACCGTCCCGGACAAAATCGAAACTGGATCGCCGCGCCTCCTTCCCACTGGCTCGCGGCCGATGCCGGTGAATCGAGCCGAATCGAATCGAATCGGAATCGCGACTCAAGCCGGCGAATCGAACCGCGTCGGATCGGGTCGTGGGCGGAGCTGCCTGCCCCTCCCTCCTACCCCCCTCATTCCTCTTTCTCCACCTTCGCTGCCCTCCCTCCTCCCCCGCCTCATCGTCTTTATATGTTCCTTCCGATTCTAATCATTAATATTATTGTTATTATTCCTCCTCCGCCGACTCCTCCTCCTTCTGATCCTCCTCCTCCTCCTCATCCTCCTCCTCCTCCTTGCCGGTGAATCGAGCCGAATCGAATCGAATCGGAATCGCGACTCAAGCCGGCGAATCGAACCGCGTCGGATCGGGTCGTGGGCGGAGCTGCCTGCCCCTCCCTCCTACCCCCCTCATTCCTCTTTCTCCACCTTCGCTGCCCTCCCTCCTCCCCCGCCTCATCGTCTTTATATGTTCCTTCCGATTCTAATCATTAATATTATTGTTATTATTCCTCCTCCGCCGACTCCTCCTCCTTCTGATCCTCCTCCTCCTCCTCATTCCCTTCATCCTTCTCCTCCTCCTCCTCTTCCTCCTCCTCCTCTTCCTCCTCCTCTTCCTTTTCCTCCTCCTCCTCGTTCTCCTCCTCCTCCTCCTCGTCCTCCACCTCCTCCTCCTCCTCCTCCTGCTGCTCCTCCTCTTCTTATTATTGTGATTATTATCATAATTATTCCTCCTCCTCGTCCTCTTATTTGTATGACTAACATTATTATTATTATTATTATATTATTATTATTATTATTAGTCTTATTATTATTACTAGTATTATTATTAGTATTTTTAGTATTATTATTATTAGTAGTAGTGTTAGTATTATTAGTATTAGTATTATTAGTGTTATTAGTATTAGCATTTTATTGTGACTAGTATTAGTATATGTATTATTGATATTATTATTAGTAGTAGTAGTAGTATTATTAGTATTATTATCATCATTATTATCATCATCATTATTATTATTACTATTACTATTATTAGTAGTAGTAATATTAGTGTTGTTATTATTAGTAGTAGTATTATCATTATTATTATTAATATTAGTGTTATTATTATTGATAATATTACTATTATTATTAGTAGTAGTAGTAGTAGCAGTAGTAGTAGTAGGAGTAGTAGTAGTAGTATAGTATTAGTAGTAGTAGTAGTAGTAGTAGTAGTAGTAGTAGTAGTAGTAGTAGTAGTAGTAGTAGTAGTAGTAGTAGTAGTAGTAGTAGTAGTATTCGTCTTACTATTCTCAACACTATTATTATTATTCCTCCTCCTCCTCCTCCTCCTCGTCCTCGTCCTCGTCCTCGTCCTTCTCCTCCTCCTCCTGCTCCTCCTCCTCCTCCTCCTCCTCCTTCTCCTCCTCCTCCTCCCCCTCACTTTCCTGTTGCTTCACCTTCTCCTTCCCCTTGTCTTTTTCCTTTTCCTCCCTCCCACCCTCCCTCCTTCCCTCCCCCTCCCCTCCTTTTTCCTCTCTCCTCCATCCCCCCCCCTCCTCGTTCCTCCCCCGTCCCTCCTCCGCCCGCCTCCCTCCCCCTTTCCGCGCGCAGGGCCCCCCCTGGCCGCCGCGGGTCCACGCACAGCGCGCCCGGCGGGTGCTCGATCTCCGCGCGGGCGGCGAGCGCGGCCTTCTCGGCCTCGCTCCTCCGGCGGGGGAAGTGGAAATGAGGATGTAAGACAAGGGAAACGATGTTTTCCGCGAAGGAAGTGCAGCACACGATGGCCCAAGGCGGAATGTCTAAGGCGCGTCTGAAGCGGGCACGGAAGCTTGGACAGTTGCCGCGCCCCCGAGAAAAAAACAGCAGCGAAAGGGGGGTACCATTACAGCAGGCAAAAGTGAGAATGTACAGGTGGGCTACCGTTCGAGTCTGGCGTTCAAACTCGTTCGCCGTGCATTCGGTAGGACAGCGCAAAGGAAGGCTTGACGAACCGCCCCTTCATAAAAAACTGCCCGGCAACGAGAGGACGCATGAATGTGGCTCCGCAAGGGAAAATCATTTTTTAAATTAAAAAAACAAACAAACAAAAACAAAAAACAAAAAACGGCGCCAGTGGCAGGGATACAGTTACCCCTGACAGACCTCATAAGACTAGTCAAAGCAGGCTCAATGATCTCCCAAGAGCTAAAGAATCTTTATCCCTGCTGCAGAGAGGACATGTCTTAGTTTGGCATTTGAAGCGTCGGGAGGTCGCCCAGGCATTACAAATCGTGCAAATAACAAAGGCAGAAACGCACGGTGGCGTGCGTCGTCGCGGCAATACGGCGAAGCGCGGTTATTAACAGAGTCTTTTTCTATGAGGGAGGCGGACACCTATGGACGGCACGAGCGCAGATGGTGGGGTCGGGGTGATCCGCGGCACGACGCATCAAAAAAGCCATCGTTTCTTCCTGAAGAGCGGGCGTGCCAAACACAGGAACCTCGGGAATGCTGGAAAGGGACAGAAAAATGCGCCAGAAACTCCTGAAACTAGAATTCAAATACAGCGAACGACTCTCCCACGCAACATCACAGTCATAAGACTCACTATACTGGCCAAGGGTTTCGATCATGTCCTGAAAGGCTTTAGAATTCATAGTTAAACGGTACATGGACGCACGGGCAGTATTACTTAGATCACGAGCCTGAATTGGGAACCCAAGGCTTTTGAGACTACATAGGAGGGCTCTACTATATGCATTGCGGAGGGCTTCGGTCAGGAGTTGGAGGCCACGATCCTCGAGGTCCAGGATGTTTCGATCTGGGAGGTGGAGTTGGGCAATGAAGGTGAAGGTGGAGAAGTTTTTCGCGAGCCCGATGGTGGAGAGCCTTCGTCGATGCAATACGATCAATGTACTTCCTGCCAGGCGCGATCCACGACTGGTGCCATCCGTCGGAGAAGGAGGAGGAGGAGGAGGAGGAGGAGGAGTAGGAGGGAGGATGATGAGGAGAGGGAGGGGGAGGAGGGGACGGGGAGGAGGGGAGGAGGAGGAGGAGGAGGAGGAGGAGGAGGAGGAGGAGGAGGAGGAGAGGAGGAGGAGAGGAGGAGGAGAGGAGAGAGGAGGACGGGTCGCCTTAAGCCCTTCGGAGAAACCCTGCAGACGCACCCCAAGACAAAAATGCCCCGAGAGGCCCGCTCCCCCAAAAGGCACGGGCCGGAGAGCCTGCCGAGAGGACGGCGCAGAACCTCCCCGGGAGGTCCCCAAAAAAAGGCCACCAGACACGTCCTCCTCCTCCTCCTCCTCCTCCTCTCCTCCTCCTCCTCCTCCTCCTCCTCCTCCTCCTCCTCCTCCTCCTGCTCCACCTCCTCCTCCTCCTCCTGCTCCACCTCCTCCTCCTCGACAGAGATCGTGATCAGAACTGTCACGCCCGAGACAGCCCCGAGACCCCCGAGCAGGGCCCCAGGAGGCGCTCCAGGAGCCACCGAGGGTGCCCCGAGAGACCCTGAAGAGGCCACCGGCCAGAAGCCCCCAGTAAGCATGCAAGACCCCTGGTAGTCTGCGCAACGACAATGCGACGTTGCGGCGGCGCCGCGCTTCAACTTCCAACACGGATCTAAGATGGTTACACCGAGCATGCTCGGGAGAGTTCGTTATGACCATGCTGCGTGCGCTCCGATGCTGCGCTGCCACGAAGGGCGGGGTTTGCCACGGCCATCTGGACATCACCCCGATCGCTCTTCTGTGACAGAGGCGAGACCCACGCCCACACACCGCAATTGAGTTGACCAGTGTGGCGTGAGCCTCTCTTAGTCCTGACCCCGACGTGATGATTCCTCATGGCGTGGACCCCGAGAGATCTGGACACCCCTTGGCGGGGACCGATGCTTCATCCTGCGTCGTCGTTTGACGCTCCCGAGGCCTGGCAAAGGCCCACGGAGGCCGAAGACAGCAAAAAAATGACCGCCGGCCTCTGTCCACGACTCGTCTGGGACAACGGCTTGGCTGAAAGATCTCTGTGACCGCCACTCTACGACGGGGCGGCCCCACTCCCAACCCCCCAGCCCCCCCATCCTCGGGTCCACGTGCACTTCCTCGCGAATCGCCTCGTCGCCGCCCGTGCCGTTCTCGGCGTCGGCCGCGCCCGGGGCCTCGTCTGCGGCGGTTTCCGCCTGTGGGGGGCGGCGGAATCTACGCGCTGCTGCTCCGAGGCGTCCGAGGCAGGAAGGCGCAAAAGATGCACCTAATTGCACAGATCCTGGCCAGGCCGATCCTGGGTTCAAGACTCGGTGTGTACGCCCTCCTGCCTTTTGGGCACGAAGGCATGTACACCGATCCTGGGCGTAAGATCGGCCTGGCCAGGCCCGGTGCAGGTTTATAGCTGGGGCCCCCCGCCGAGGTGGACGGACTGCGGCGAGCGAGCTCGCTGGCGGCCGCGCGAGGGCTCGTGCAGATCCAGATGCGAAAGCGGGCAGGCGCGAAGGAAGAGAGCGTCGGGTGCCCTTTGCGCGGGCCCCCTCGGCGCAGTCTGCCGCCCATGGCGCTGTGGTGTCGGCTACGTGGTGCAAGCCCTGTGGTGCAGGCTGCTTGGTGTAAGCCTCTGTCTCGGGGGCGCGGAAGAGGGGTGCGAAGAGACCTAGCAGGGCACAGACTGGCACCAGGACAATCTGTGACTTCGGCCTGGCCAGGCAAGATAACGACAAAGAACAGATCTCGAGAGGGAGGATTCGGCAGACGTGAGTGCGCATTGCAAATGTGCGCACCGCTATCAAAACTCCACCACCGCGCCGCGAGGCACGAATTGGAGCGTCCTCAGCTCCCTTGAACTATCCCTCCTTTGTCCCGAAGATATCGGCATCTGGGGACCCAGGCCCAAGGTCCACAGATTCTCTGGGGCGTCTCGCATGCTGGTGCGTGCTCTGGCTAGACTTTCTGGATGCAAGGGGGCCCTAATTCGCGGGCCCAACGGGCGGAGGAGGAGGAGGAGGAGGGGGAGGAGGAGGAGGAGGAGGGGGAGGAGGAGGAGGAGGAGGAGGAGGAGGAGGAGGGCCAGAGGCGTGCTAAGATCTCCGGTAGCTGGTAAACAATCTTTCCAGTTCGCGCGCGCGGGGCGGGCCCTTCGGGCCCCCGGACAAGAAGTACCCTGGCAGACCTCCAGCAAGCCCGGTCCGAGGATGCCGGGAACTCTTTCTCGGAGCCCCAGAGGGCTCCAAATCGGTCCAAGAGGGCCCCAAGGGGTCCCCCAGACAGTCCAAGAGGCCCCCGAGACGCCCAAAGAGCGCTCCAAGACGCCGATGATGACCCCAAGACGGCCCAAGAGGCCTGCAAGTGGCCTCCAAGAGGCCTCACAAGAGGGCGCGACAGGCCAAAATCATCAATTTTACGCTGGTTTTGGAAGGATTGTGGCCTTGTTGCCTTTTCGGCCATCCGATGCTCCAAGACGGCCCAAGAGGCCCCCAAGAGCGCCCCAAGACGGGCCAAGAGGCTTCCAAGAGGGCCCCAAGAGGGCCCAAGAGGGCCCCGAGACGACCCAAGAGGCGCCCAAGACGGCCCAAGACGGCCCCAAGACGGCCCCAAGAGGGGCCCAAGAGGGGGACCACGAACCGAAAACTCTAGCCTTCCGCTCCAAGAGGGCCCAGGAGGAGCCCCGAGAGGCCCCCAAGAGGCCCCCAAGAGGCCCCAAGATGCCGCCAAGAGGCCCCCAAGAAGCCCCCAAGAGGCCCCCAGGAGGCCCAAAAGAGGCCCCAAGAGGCCCCAGAAGATCAAAAATGCTTCCCAGGCGCCCCCGAACGGCTTCTCAAAAGACCCCGAGAGGCCTCCCAAAGAAGCATCTTGACGACGACCCCGTTTGGCCCCAAGAGCAACACAAGATGCCAACGAGAGGCTTCCTCCTCCGCCCCTTCTCCTTCCCCTTCTTCCTCCTCCTCCTCCTCCTCCTCCTCCTCCTCCTCCTCCTCCTTATCTTCATCCTCCTCCTCTCCTTCTCATCCTCTCCTCCTCCTCCCCTCCCCTTCCCCATCCTCATCTTCCTCCTCCTCCTCGGCGGCGCCACAATGGCCCTGGGCCCACAGCGAAGCAGTAGCGATCATGCAACGTGGGCCGGCGGAATGAGCGAAGCGATTGAAGAAGGGCTAACAGGACCCCAAGAGGCCCCCAAAACGGCCCACGGGAGGGTATCGAGACGGCCCACGAGCGATCCAAAACGTCCGAATATGGCCTCATGACGGCCCAAGAAGCCCCGAAGACGCCCCAAGAGGGCTCCAAGAGAACTCCCAAGAGAGCAACGAGGTGTCCAAATCATTGATTCCCCTTTGGTTGTTTGACAGAGGTTAGCGTTCTCCCTCCTCTGACTTTCGACGCCCCCAGGCGGCCTTGGAGGCCCCCAAAATGGTTCCAAGACAGCCCATGAGGCCCAAGAAAACCCCCAGACGGCCTCCAAGGGCCCAAAGACGGCCCAAAACGCCTCCAAGAGGGCCCAAAAGGGGCCCAAGAGAGGCCACAAATGGAGAACACGAACCACCATGTCGAGCTCTCTGCCCCAAGATGACCCCCGAAACCGCCTGCAGGCCCCCAGCAGGCCCGCCAGAAGCTCCAGGAGACCCCAAGAGGCCCAAATCAGGCCCCAAGAGGCCCTCAAGAGGCCCCACACCCCAAAACAGCCTCGAAGAGGCTTCCGAGGAGCCTCCAAAAAGATCCCCACCAGCATCCAAGATGCAGTTGACCTACAGCCCAAGCACGGTGGTCGGATGGGCTGGAGGCCACCGGCTCCGCCGCCCCCTGTGGCTTGCCCCAGGCGTGCACGGCGTGCCAGACGTTAGGACGTGAGGTCGTTACTGGCCCTTTCAAACCAAATTCCGTGCGGGCACTCGGCATCATGCGCCAGCCTCGATCATGAAAACCCCGGCACGGTCACCTCCGGGTATGGGTCGTCTCCTCGAAGGTGGTGTTCCACGATCGGAATGCTGGCGCCCAATATAGTAGATCCTCGATGTAGGGAAGAAAGTATGAAGGTCAACCATCCCTTCTTACATTGAAAATGTTCCACTCGGAAAATAAATCGCGGTGAAATGACGCGGTCAATACCAGGGCATCACATACCGGTCGAAAGCAACATCGTTTTTTCTGTCCCGCCCCTGAGCCCATTGTTGTGCAACGTCCGAGGCGGTTTCGGAATCCATGTATCATCGACCGTCCCTGCCCAGGTCGTCGCAAATTGTCTTCAGGACGGCACGACCAACCCCGCGCAGTTATTGAATACAAATTATCCACGCCCGCACCGTTTGCAAAGCACTCTGTATACAACCAACCAGACAAGTTTCCGTGGCGCTGCAGTCAGATCCTCGCGTAGACCCACTCAGTAGCGAGCAAGTCACAAGCATGACGCTGAACGGCTCGCTTGTGCAACTCGTTGACATTGGTGATCGGATCAATAAAGACCTTGAGCTGGAAGCGATTATTCTGAAGACCATGGTTGTATTCCATCTTTCACAATGGTCATATCAAACCTTAAGATCCGACGACCCAAGGGGAGAGCGTCGCTCACTCGCGAGTGTCGCCTGCTGAACCCCCCAGGAATGGACCGTTTCCTGGCATAGGTTGGCACCCTTCGTCGGCCACGAAGGCGCCGGCGCGCATGGCGCCGCGTTCGTTGCCTCGTCCACTGCCGAAGATGTTTTCAATATTCCCAGGAGCTCATTCCCTGATGCGAAGGGCGCCCCAAGACGGCCCAAGAGGCCCCCAAGAGGCCCGCAAGACGGCCCAAGAGGGCCCCAAGACGGCCAAAGAGGGCCCCAAGACGGCCCCAGGACTGCCCAATAGACCTCCCTCCTCCTCCTCCTCCTCCTCCTCCTCCTCCTCCCCCTCCTCCTCCTCCTCCTCCTCCTCCTCCTCCTCCCCCTCCTCCTCCTCCTCCTCCTCCTCCTCCTCCTCCTCCTCCTCCTCCTCCCCCTCATCGTCCTCATCCTCCTCCTCCTCCTCCTCCTCCTCCTCCTCCTCCTCCTGCTCTCCTCCCCCCCCCCCCCTCCGTCCTCCTCCTCCTCCTCCTCCTCCTCCTCCTCTCCTCCTCCTCCTCCTCCTTCCCCTCCCCCTCATCGTCCTCCTCCTCCTCCTCCCCTCCTCCTCCTCCTCCTCCTCCTCCTCCTCCTCCTCCTCCTCCTCCTCTCCTCCTCCTCCTCCTCCTCCTCTACTTTTTCTCCTCCTCCGCCTCCTCCTCGTCTTCCTCCACTTCCTCCTCTCTTCCTCTCCCAAATGATCCCCAATGGTGTCTGGTGTCCCACAACGGCTGGGGGAACTCATAGTCCAATTGCGTGGCCGGCATGAGCGGTTCCGAAAGGCAGGGGGCGGCGGTGATTCGCCGCAGGCTCCTTCGATGATAGCCTGTTTCCCCTCACACCGTTCACCTCATCGTTTTTGCAACCTCAGCATTATCTGCTCCAGCACGCTCGGAAGAAACCGGTTCGTGAGTACGATGGAAAGAGCGAGCCAACAGAGGAAGAGCATGGTGACCGCAATGGAGACACCAACATCTCCAATGCACGCAGACAGCCTCCCAACCCCCAGGCGGAGGAGGGGGAGGAGGAGGAGGAGGAGGAGGAGGAGGAGGAGGAGGAGACGGAGACGGAGACGGAGACGGAGACGGAGACGGAGACGGAGACGGAGACGGAGACGGAGACGGAGACGGAGACGGAGACGGAGGAGGCGGAGGAGGAGGAGGAGGGGGAGGAGAAGGAGGAGGAGGAGGAGGAGGAGGAGGAGGAGGGGGAGGAGGGAAGAGCAAAGAGAGAAGGGAAGGGGGGATACCACCATCTCCAATGCAGTCACCCAGCCTCCTAAACCCCAGGGGGGGGACGAGGAGGAGGAGAAGGACCAGTGGAAACTCAAGAGTCATCAACGAATTTTTGAATAAGTCCTCCCTCCAAGCTCCCTCTTCATAGGCCCCTACAACGGTTCCTTTCCACTGAGTGGGTTGCCTCGTTGGAAGGAAACTATTTGAAGACCCTGAAGCATGCCAAAACATTGCTCTCGGGATTCCAACGCCACGGAGCAACCTGACTGTTACGTTTTGACGATCTTGAATCTTGCCAGAACACAATTCCTGGGACGTCAACACAGCGAATCAACGTAGCTGTTGCACCCTCCTAATCCTGAACCCTTCCAGAACACCATGTCTGGTACGCTGATCATGGGAACCGGTGAAACTCGTGCAAATGTAAAGAATGAATGCGCGAGGCGCCAAGGCGAGAACTACATTTTGAAAAGGAGCCGCCCTCAATCCGTGAAACTCTTACACATGTTTAAAGCGAATGTGAGCGGCGCTAAGGCGAGAGCCACATGTTGAGAACCACTCGCCCTCAATCCGCGAAACTCTTTTAACTTTTTCGCACGAGTGCGCGGCGCTAAGGCGAGAACCACATTTTGAAAAGCAGCCGCCCTCCCCTCGATCCGTGAAACTCTTACACATGTCTAAAACGAATGTGCGCGGCGCTAAGGCGAGAGCCACATGTTGAAAACGACCCGCCCTCCATCTGTGAAACTGTTGTCAATTGTGAAGCTTCAGGGTCATGAATGGTGAGGAAGTCTCAGGCGAAACGCCTGGCCCGCCCTAAAAACTAGCCTCGGGGTGCGACATGGAGAATCTATGTATAAGGAAAAGGAATGGAGGAAGAGAAAGAGGAAGAGGGAAGAGGAAGAGGAATGGAGGACATGGAGAATGTATGTATAAGGAGGAGGAGAAGGAAGGAGGAAGAGGGAGGAGAGAGGAGGGAGGAGGGAGGAGGGAGGGAGGAGGAGGGAGGAAGGAGGACTTAATTACCGGGAGGCGCAGACGCCCCGAATAACTCGCGGCCGAATTTCGCCCGCGCCTGCCGCGTTCGCACGCACACCCTTGAGCCTCCTTCGCACGAGCTGATCCCGCCGCTATTCCCGATCACGTTTGTCGGCTCGCCCCGTGTCGCATGAACTACTCCCAGCGCTGGTGCTGATGACGTCGGCTCGCACTCTCTCGCCCCTCTCAGCGCTGTTGGTGACGAGTTTGGGCTTCAACGTCGCCCCCCACTATTCGCGGAGTAATGCCGGAGCACCCCGCCACTGTTTGCCCTTCTCGAACGCCCTGATCCCACCGCTCTAGCTGGTGTCATCGGGCCCTAGCTTCGCCTTCCACGCCGTTTTGCGCAGCGGCAGAGACTGCTGCCACTACTCGCCCTTCTCGCGCACGCTGTACCTAGTGCTGGTGCCAACGATGTCGGGCTCCAGATTATTCTCGAGCTTCTCGCAGAGTGGTGCCAGAGCTGACTGTCGCTGATCGCCGTTCTCGCACGCCCTGACCCCCGCACTTTAGCTGATGAGACCGGGCTCCTGCTTCGCCTTCCACGTCTCGCTGAGTTGCAGTGGTAAAGCTGGCCTCTCTCTCCTTCTTGCGCCGATTCCAGCGTAGTAGCTGATGACGCTTGTCAGTGCTGGCCAGCATGCCCCAGCGGTTCCGCTCTGTGCGCGCAGTCGCCGCTGACCTGCAGCTCTCGCAGCTGCCGTACCGCGTCCTCCTGCGCTTTGATCCCTGCTGCGTAGCTGATGGCGTCGGCTCTGTGGTGCTGACATCCTGAGGCCTGGTCCCCCCGGGGGCGTTGACGTCGGGCCTCCTGGTCGGGCTGTACCCACAGCGTGAACTCCCATGGCTCCCCCGAGAGGAACGGCAAGGTGCCACACTTGAATCCGATGGCGCCTATGACAGGGCGAGGGCGGCAGGGAAAGAGGAGCCGGGAGCGGAACGAGGGGGGAGACGGCCATCGCCTGGCTGATGGCGGCTCGTGGGGGCAGTGCCACTCCTAGGTTGACCGCCAACATCTCGGGAACCCCCCTGCCTGAGAGGAATGGCTGAGGAAGGAGGGGAGAGGAGGAGGGAGGAGAGAGGAGGAGAAGGGATGAGGATGAGGAGGAAGAGGAGGAAGAGGGAAGAAGAGGAGGAGGAGAAGAAGTAGAGGAGGAGGAGGAGGAGGAGGAGGAGGAGGGAGAGGAAGGAGGGTGAGTCACATACAGGAGGCAGAGAGCACAGCACCTCCGCGCTGTCCGTCGTGCGGTCGGACCCCTCGGCCTCGGGCTGGGCAGCGGCCAGCTCGACGTCAGTCTGGCTCAAGACCTGAAAGACACCCACCAACATCGCCCCACCCCCTGCACCGGTAAGCATGAGCTGGCTCGAATCGCGAAATCGGACCAGATCGGAAACGGATCGGATCACCAGCGGATCACCCCGAATCGGGTCGAGATCGGATCGCCACGCCTGGCTCCGGCTGGCTCTGGCCGATGCCAGTGGGTCGACTCGAATCGAATTGAATCGGAATCGCGGCCCCAGACGGCGAATCAAATCGCATCGACACGAACTTTAGGCGGCGCTGCACTGGCACGCCTCGAGGTGAGAGGTGGGGAAGGGGGAGGGGAAGAGGGGGAGATGCGCTGAGAGATCGCCATCGCCAAGCCGACGCCACCGACGAGGGACGGACAGTGCGGCCGAAGATCAAGACGTCCAGACTCCCCTGGATGGGCTAGGCCTCAGGCCTGAGATCGGAATACAATGCGCTCCTCACTCAGAGACCCGATTATGGTTTTCGGCCCGCACTTGCGCCCTACGTGCGACAGCTCTGCCCTGCCTATGACACTCATGCTTCACCAGACCACCACCTACGACCAGGGCGCGAGCCAAACGCCCTTACTGTTCTGAGCACTGCTTGCGGTGTCAACGACGAAAATGGAAGGTCGCCCCCCCCGAAAGCTGCCCGCTTCCGCTCCAGACCGCCGCCCGCGAGAACGGAGACAGAACGGCCGCGCGCGGGCGCCCGAACGCAGAGCGGGGCAACGAAAGCGGCACGCCGAAGACAGCGAGGCGACGCTGTGCTCGCGCCTTTTGTTCCCTGCGTCGACGCCCGGCTCACGACTGCAGCTGCGCGGCATCCACGGAGCCGCGGGTCCTGACGCGACGGAGCCGTCGGCGACGGCAGGGCCGCGCCTCTCTCCCACGCCTCGACCCTCCGCCCTCCTCGCACCCGGGCCGCCCAAACGGGGTCGAGGCAGCTGGGGGACGGTGGATTGCGCCGCACCGCAGATCCATCGGCGATGCGGCGCGATGTGAAAGCCAGAGCTTCTCCACGCCGCCGCAGCCGCAGCATCGCCGATGCGGCGCGATCCTTCGACCGCATCTGCTCGGACCCCAGTTGGGCGTCCTTCATGACAACTCTTGGCTCTGGGCACCTCCGGCAGTCCTCAAGATCACGACTGGCGCGCCGACTGCGAGAACGGCGGTCGCGAACGAAGAGTGCGTCCTGTTCTTTCTTTCGCACTGCTTAAAGCACCATGGTGCCAGCAGTCTACTCTCGGCGTATGGCAGGGGGAGCGGCGCGGGAAGGGAGACGAGAGCAGAGACGGCGAAATGAGCGGCAGAGGCAAAATTGAAAACCATGCAATCAACGCAATGGGAATCTGGCACGGTCGTGAGCATGTTGGGCCTGGGCGTTCCCCTGAAGAGTCCATCCTCCGTGCCAGAGTCCCGAGAATTTGTGTGTTTGACAGTGTTGCGGATTCTCAGACGGTTGTCTTCCAACAGGGCACTTCCCGAACTATAAATTAGTTCGTGCAGGGTCCTGCGAACAGGGAACTTGGAGGGAGGGTTTCTTTCAACATCGTTGATGCGTCTTGGGTTTACACTGGTCCTCCTCCTCCTCCTCCTTCTCCTCCTCCTCCTCCTCCCTCCCTCCTCTTCTCACTTCTCGTATCACAACACATCATCCTCCTCCTCCTCCTCCTCCGCCTCCTCCTCCTCCTCCTCCACCTCCTCCTCGTCCTCCTCGTCCTCCTCCTCGTCCTCCTCCTCCTCCTCCTCCTCCTTCTCCTCCTCCTCCATTACATTTCCTTCTAAATAATTTATCCCTGTCGCACCCCGAAGCAAGTTTTTAGGGCGGGCTGGGCGTTTCGCCTGAGACTTCCTCTCCACTTATGACCCTGAAGCTTAAAAACTGGCAACAGTTTCACAAACAAAGGGCGTGTCGTTTTCAAAATGTGGCTCTCGCCTTAGCGCCGCGCACACTTGTTCTTAACATTTGCAAGAGCTTCACGGATTGAGGGCGGGTCGTTGTCAAACGGTGGCTCTCGCATTAGCGCCGCGTACATTCGTTTGAAAAAAATGCAAGAGTTCCACGGGTTGAGGGCGGCTCCTTTTCAAATTGTGGCTCTCGCCTTAGCACCGCGCACATTCGCTTTAAAAAATTGCAAGGGTTCCACAGGTTGAAGGCAGCTCCTTTCAAAATGTGGCTCTCGCCTTAGCGCCGCGCACATTCGTCTGAAAAGTTTCAAAGAGTTTCACGGATTGGGGGCGGGTCGTTGTCAACATGTGGCTCTCGCCTTAGCGCCGCGCACATTCGTTTTAATAATGCGCAAAAGTTTCACGGATTGAGGGCGGATGGTTTTAAACATGTGGCTCTCGCCTGAGCGCCGCGCACTTTCTTTGTAAACATGTGAAAGAGTCTCACGGATTCCCATGATCAACAAACCGGAAATGGTGTGCAGTGAAGGACTCCGGATTTTCGGGGTGCAACAGTTACGCTGATTCGCGGTGTTGAAGTACCAAGAATGGTGTTCTGGCACGATTCAAGATCGTCAAGACGCAACGGTCAGGTTGATCCGTGGCGTTGGAATCCCGAGAACAAAGCGTTGGCATGCTTCAGGGTCTTCAAACGGTTGTCTTCCAACGAAACAGTTCCCCGAGTGGAAAGGAACCGTTATAGGGGCCTATGAAGAGTCAGCTTGGAGGGAGGGCTTATTCCAATATTGCTGATGACTATTGGGTTTCCACTGGTCCTCCTCCTCCACCTCCACCTCCTCCTCCTCCTCCTCCTCCTCCTCCTCCTCCTCCTCCTCCTCCTCCTCATCATCATCATCATCATCATCATCATCATCATCATCATCATCATCATCATCATCATCATTCCCCACCTCCTCGCCCTCCTCCACCTCCTCCTCCTCCGCCTCCTCCGCCTCCTCCTCCTCCTCATCATCATCATCATCAGCATCAGCATCAGCATCAGCATCAGCATCATCAGCAGCATCACCATCATCATCAGCATCATAATCATCATCATAATCATCAGCATCATCCGCATCATCATAAGCATAATCATCATCAGCCTCACCATCATCACCAGCATCTGCGCCAGCTTCAACATCACCATCACCAGGATCACCATCGTCATCATCGTCATCATCAGCATCATCATGGACATCATCATCATCATCATCACCATCATCACCATCATCATCATCATCATCATCGTCATCATGCTCAGCATCATCAACATCACCATCATCATCGTCATCATCAGCATCGTCATCATCATCCGCATCATGAGCATAATCATCCTAATCCTCATCGTCATCGTAATCGTCAGCAGCGTCAGCATCATCAGTACCATCATCATAATCATCATCAGCATCATGGTCATCAGCGGCACCATCGTCATAACGAATATCAGCATCAGCATCATCATCATCATCATCATCATCATCATCATCATCATCGTCATCAGCATCATCAGCATCAGCATCAGCTTCATTGTCAAAATCATCAGCAGTGTCATCATCATCGTCAGCATCACCATCATCATAATCATCATCAGCAGCATCATTATCATCAGCATAAGCATCAGCATCAGCATCATCATCATCACCATCACCATCACCATCATCAGCAGCATCAGCAGCAGCATCACCACTATCAGACTCATAACATTCATCATCATCATCATCAGCATCATCATCATCATGATAAGATTCATCATCACAGCATCATCATCGTCATCATCCTTATCAGCAGCATCATCAGCATCATCAGCATCATCGTCATCGTCATCATCATTATCGTAAGTATCTTCATCAGCATTGTCAGCAGCATCAGCATCGTCATCAGCATCATCATCACACTCATCATCACTATAGCCAAAATAAGCGTCATCATCATCAGCATCAGCATCGTCATCAGGATCATCGTCATCGTCATCATCATCATCAGCAGCAGCATCATCAGCATCATCATCTCCATCATCATCAGCAACAACTTATCACGTCTCCTCCTCTTCTCCTCCTCCTCCGCCTCAAAGATTCCGCCTCCTCCTCCTGCTCCTCCTCCCACCTCCTCCTCCTCCTCCTTCTCCTCCTCCGCCTCCTCTTCCTCCATCTCCTCCTCCTCCTCCTCCTCCTCTTCCTCCTCCCCCTCCTCCTCACCCTCCCCCTCCTCCTCCCCCTCCTCCTCCTCCTCCTCCTTCTCCTCCATTCCTTTTGGTTATACAGAACTTCCCCCTGTCACACCCCGAGGCCAGTTTTTAGGGCGGGCCGGGCGTTTCGCCTGAGACTTCCTAACCATTACTGATTCTGAGGCTTTAACATGGGCAACAATTTCACAGATAGAGGGCGGGTCGTTTTCAAAATGGGGCTCTCGCCTAGGCGCCGCGCAAATTCGTTTTAAACATTTGCAAGAGCTTCACAGCTTGAGGGCGGTTCCTTTTCAAATTGTGGCTCTCGCCTTAGCGCCGCGCACATTCGTTTAAAATGTGCGAGAGTTTCACGGATTGAGGGAGGGTCGTGTTGAAAATGTGGCTCTCGTCTAGGCGCCGCGCACTTTCGTCTATAAAATTTGCAAGAGCTTCACGGCTTGAGGGCGGTTCCTTTTCAAGTTGTGGCTCTCGCCCTAGCGCCGCGCACATTCGTTTGAAAATATTGCAAGAGTTCCACGGGTTGAGGGCGGCTCCTTTTCAAAATGTGGCTCTCGCCTTAGCGCCGCGCACAGTCCTTTCAAACAAACTGCAAGAGGTTCACGGATTCCCATGGTCAACGTACCAGAAATGGTGTTTGGGAAAGAATCAGTATTATGAGGGCGCAGCAGTTACGTTGATTCGCTGTGTTCCAGACCCAGGAATGGCGTTCTGGCACGATTTCAGATCGTCAGGACGCAGCAGTCCGGTTGACCCGAGGCGTGGAAATCCCGAGAACAATGTTTTGGCATGCTTCGAGGTCTTCAAACGGATGTATTCCAACGAAGTAGATCCTTTAATAGAAATGAGCCGTTGTCGAGGCCTATGAAGAGGAAGCTTGGAGGGAGGGTTTATGCCACCATCGTTGATGACTCTTGGGTTTACAATGGTCCTCCTCCTGCTCCTCGTCCTCCTCCTCCTCCTCCCCCTCCTCCTACTCCGCCTTCTCATCCTCCTCCTCCTCCTCTCCTCACGCCTCCTCCTACTCTTCTCACGCCTCCTCCTTCCCCTACAGCTCCTCCTCCTCCACCACCTCCTCCTCCCCCCCCCTCCCCCTCCCCCTCGCCCCTCCCCCTCCCCCTCCCTCCTCCTCCTCCTCCTCCTCCTCCTCCTCTTCTTCTTGTTCTTCTTATTATTATTCTTATTATTATTCTTAGTATTCTTCTTATGGTTCTTATTATTATTACTCTTATTATCATTATTATTCTTATCATTATTCTTCTTCGTATTATTGTTCTTCTTCTTATTAGTATTATTATTATCATTCTTCTTATTATTATTATTATGATTATTATTATTATTATTATTATTAGTATTCTTATTCTTAGTATTGGTCTTCTTATTATTAGTATGATTCTTGTTATTCTTATTCGTCTTCTTCTTATTATTATTGTTATTCTTCTGTTCCTTCTTATTATTATTACGATTAGTATTATTATTCGTCTTATTATTCTTATTATTATTATTCGTATTATTCTTATGCTTCTGCTTATTATTGTTATTATTATTATTCGTATTAGTATTCGTATTATTCATCTTCGTTTTCTTATTCTTCGTATTCTTCTTCTTAGTCTTCATATTGTTCTTCTTCTTCTTCTTATTATTATTATTATTATTATTATTATTCGTCTTATTATTCTTATTATTCTTATTCGTATTATTCTTATGCTTCTGCTTATTATTGTTATTATTATTATTCGTATTAGTATTCGTATTATTCATCTTCGTTGTCTTCTTCTTCGTATTCTTCTTCTTAGTCTTCATATTGTTCTTCTTATAATTATTATTATTATTATTATTCCTCCTCCTCATCCTCCTCCTCCTCCTCCTCCTCCTCCTCTTATTCTTCTTCTTCTTCTTCTTCGTATTATTCTTCTTCTTATTCTTCTTATTCTTCTTCTTCTTCTTATTATTCTTCTTATTATTATTCTTCTTCTTCTTCTTCTTCGTCTTCTTCTTCTTCTTCTTATTCTTCTTCCTCTTCTTCCTCCTCCTCCTCCTCCTCCTCCTCCTCCTCCTCCTCCTCCTCCTCCTCCTCTCCTCCCTCCTCCTCTCCTCCTCCTCCTCCCTCCTCCTCCTCCTCCTCCTCCTCCTCCTCCTCCTCCTCCCCTCCTCCTCCTCCTCCTCCTACTCCTCCTCCTCCGCCTCCTCCTCCTCCTCCTCCTCCTCCTCCTCCTCCTCCCCTCCTCCTCCTCCTCTCCTCCTCCTCCTCCTCCTCCTCCTCCTCCTCCTCCTCCTCTCCTCCTCCTCCTCCTCCTCCTCCTCCTCCTCTCCTCCTCCTCCTCTCTCTCTCCCTCCCCTCCTCCTCCTCCTCCTCCTCCTCCATGTGACTCTCGCCGTAGCGCCGCGCACATTCGTTTTGAAAAATGCTTCACGGCTTGAGGGCGGGTCGTTTTGAAAATGTGGCTCTCGCCTTTGCGCCGCGCACATTTGTCTGAAAACTTGGAAGGGTTCACGGCTTGACCTCCCCCTCCCCCCTCCCCTCCCACCCCTCCTCTCCTCCTCTGCTCCTCCTTCTCCTCCTCCTCCTCCTCCTCCTCCTCCTCCTCCTCCTCCTCCTCCTCCTCCCCCATCTTTCCTCCTTCTTCTCCTCCTCCTGATCCTCCTCCTCCTCCTCCTCCTCCTCCTCCTCCTCCATGTGGCTCTCGCCTTAGCGCCGCGCAAATTCGTTTTGAAAAAATGCTTCACGTATCGAGGGCGGGTCGTTTTGAAAATATGGCTCTCGCCTTGGCGCCGCGCAAAATTTGTCTGAAAAATTGAAAGAGTGTCACGGCTTGAGGGCGGTTCCTTTTTCAAAGTGTGGCTCTCGCCTAAGCGCCGCGCACATTCGTTTTCAAAGTGTGCAAGAGGTTCACGGATTGCGGGCGGGTGGTTTTCAATATGTGGCTCTCGCCTTAGCGCCGCGCACAGTCATTTCAAACAAATTGAAGGAGGTTCATGGATTCCCATGGTCAATGTGCCAGAAATGGTGTTTGGGAAAGATTCAAGGTTATGAGGGTGCAACAGTTACGTTGATTCGCTGCGTTCAAGTCCCAGGAATGGCGTTATGGCACCAGTCAGGTTGATCCGTGGCGTTGGAGTCCCGAGAATAATGTTTTCACATGCTTCAGGGTCTTCAAACGGTTGTCTTCTAACGAGACAATCCCCTCAGTGGAAATGAACCGTTGTAGGGGCCTATGACGGAGCTTGGAGGGAGGGTTTATGCCAACATCTTTGATGACTCTCGGGTTTACACTGGTCCTCCACCTCCTCCTCCTCCTCCACCTCCTCCTCCTCCACCTCCTCCTCCTCCTCCTCCTCCTCCGCCTCCTCCTCCTCATCATCATCCTCCTCCTCCTCCTCCTCCTCCTCATCTCACGCCTCCTCCTCTTCCTCCTCCTCCTTCCCCTTCTCCTCCTCACGCCTCTCCTCCTCCTCCTCCTCCTCCTCCTCCTCCTCCTCCTCCTCCTCCTCCTCCTCCTCCTCCTCCTCCTCCTCCTCCTCCTCCTCCTCCTCCTCCTCCTCCTCCTCCTCCTCCTCCTCCCTCCCCCCCTACGCTGAGCCAGGGGCGATCGGGTCGCCCGCCGACGGGTCCACGTCGGCGGCGGCTCCAGCAACGGCCTGCGGGATGGGCGGGCCTCCGCGGCGACGGTCGCTCGACTCAGCGCCTCGCGCATGGCGGGGCGCGAGGGCGCGGCAATCTTCGCGCCCTCGCGCTGCCACCCAAGATAAGAGCGCCTCTCCAACCCAAACCGCGATGCGTGAAGTGCGACTGTCTTTGCGCCGATGGGGGTGACCCCGTGTTGAACCCGAGCCCCAAGCGAAGAGAGAAAGGAACTGCGCGCTTCGCCCCCCTATGGAGCTCGTCGGGCCAAATTGCCGACGCTGCAGCAGTGGACGAGAATCGCTCGACGATGGGGCCGGAGGCGGAGCGGAGAGAGGCAGCGCACGATGAGGGTGACCCAGGAGGGAGGAGGGAGGAGGGAGGGAGAAGGGAGGAGGGAGGAGGGAAGAGAATGGAGGGAGGAGAATGGAGGGAGGAGAATGGAGGGAGGAGGGAGGAGGGAGGAGGGAGGAGAATGGAGGGAGGAGGGAGGAGGGAGGGAGGAGGGAGGAGGGCCGTCCCCCGCGATCGCCGGAGGGGGGCCTCGGAGCCCAGGGGGGGGGCCCGCGCGGCGCCTGCGCGCTCTCCGCGCCGCGAGAGGAGCGCGGGGAGCGGCCGCCCTCGCGCTGGGAGCAGCGGGGGTCCTGTCGAGACCGCAGAGCGCCCCCGTTAGGAGGGCCCCTTGTCAGAGGGCCGAAAACCCACCCCGATGATAACCACCCCGACACGCGCGAAGCCGTTTCGCAAACGCACCCTGAGAAGGAATCAGACAGGGCAGGGCTGCTTAGCAAACGCCCAGGGCCGTTTAGTAAACGCCAATTGTCGGGTCCGGGTGGTCTTTCCTCCCTCGACCTGTGTTAGAATGATTTTCATGGGATGCTTCTCTCAAGCCGACTCTGCGCAGAAGTGAGCAAGGGTGCGCAAAAGTGAGCCGTCAACGGAGACGAGGAGTGGTGCTAAAGAAGCACGCGCGTCTGGCGACGCCGACGACGATAATGAGTCCACAATGGCGAAGACTCCAACGACGACGGCCTCCACCACCACTGACCCCAAGATGACCTACGGATCGCCTCAAGTTCTCCTGATTGCATCCAGATAGCCGAATATGGTCCCCAGATGGAATCGATATTCAACCTGGAGCGCTTGCGGAGGCACTTTGGTGCACTTGCGCCAACTCAGCACGCAAAACTGCATAAAAGAGTTAAAGTGTGCGCAAAAGCCTAACAACAAGGAGTATGATAAGCGAGAGTAACAAAGCAAACGCGTCCGACGATGACAACGAATCCAACGGTGACGAAGACTCTGGCGACGACCTCCACCGTCACCGAACCCAAGATGACCTTCGGATCGCCTAAAGACCTCCAGATCGCCTCTAGATGGGCTCAAGATGGCCTCAAGATGGCCTCAAGATGGCACCGAGGCTCTTCCTTGAGCGCCCTTGCGAGGGCTCTGTTGTGCACAGTTGCGCGAATTTGCGCGCTCTTGCGCAGCGGAGTTTGACTCCGACCACGACTGACGACGACGACGACGACGACGACGACGACGACGACGACCATCATCATCATCATCATCATCATCATCATCATCACCACCATCATCACCATCATCATCATCAGCATCATCATCATGCGAACATGTGATCTATCTAACAAGCTTATGTGACCTGCATTTGCTTCTCCGTCTCCCTTGTACCCACCCACTAAAACTATGAACCAACCCCCTGCTTCGGGGGCTCCCTGTCGGGCCAGCACCTGGGAGAAGCATTCAGCAGCGCACTCTGTGTGCACCGCGCCGCCATGGCCATCATGCGAGCTGACGCGCCCGCGGGCAACTCACCAACATGAGTGAAGTGTGAAAATGTCTTGGCAGAGAGCGCAGCTCCTGAGCTTGGAGGCCCCTAGGGCCTCCCAGAGCAAGCTGTGAGGAGGTACTGAGCGGGAGCCGCTGTCGTCCCAGATGGGCTCTCACAAATTTGAACGAACTGAACGGACGCCTTGGGCGAAAGCGCCACTCCTGAGCGAAATGTTGCGCATGACCAGGGCGCACACGGGGAAACTGAGAAGAGGTGTCAAGCGGGAGTCGTCGTCGTCGCAGCTGGGCCGGCGCCGACCAGAATGCGTTGTGAGGAAGCCTCGAGCCAGGGCGCCGTTCCTGCACTGAGGGGCCCGTCTGGCCACGGCGTCCGGGGGTCAATGGCGCGGAGGTGCCGAGCGGCGGGGCCTTCACCAGCCCAAGTGGACTGCGAGGACGTCTCGAGCCCGAGCGCCGTCCCTGGATTGAGGGGCCTCTCTGGCCAGGGCCCTGCATCACACACACACCCACCCTTTTGGACGCCCCCGATACCCTGCCCTCCCTGGCCCTCGCCCGCCGACCTCGTTGCAGCGTCATCTAGTTGCAACGCCGCCCCCTGAGGTCCGACGACGCAAAAATTGCAACATCGTGGAAAATCTGGCGGCGCTTAGAAAGAGGCTGCTTCTTAGAAAGAGGCTTCTTAGAAAGAGGCTTCTTCTTAGAGGCTGCATCGTGGTGCGTCTTAGAGGCTGTTTTTTTAGAAAGAGGCCGCTTCTTTGGAAGAATATACGTCGTGGAGGGGGGGAGGCTTCTCAAAAAGAGGTTGCTTCGTAGAGGGCGCGGGCCTTGTCTGTAGACGCAAGGCCCGCGCCTTCTACGAAGTATCCTCCTTCTAAGAAACCTTCCCCCCTCCCCCTACCCCCCCCTCTGTGCGCCGCCAAAAAAATCATGACCAAAGCCCGGGACCACATCTGTCTGCTGCATCGTTCGAGCTGGATCTATCCGTGAGGATCCCGGGGCCCGAAGCTAGGCGAAAACGCCCAGCTAGAAAGAACTGCGACGCCAAGATTTCAGGGTCTGCCCTCACAGGTCCATGAGCGCCCTCAGCTGTGCAGCCCAAAAATCCACCGACCTCGATCCCCAGATTGGCACACCCGAAATAGGTACGGAGAAAATGGGTACGATGCCCAACAGCAATCGTTATCCAAAATCGGCAGCAGCTGCTGCTAGGCACGCGACCTTTCGACTTCAATGGACAACGTCCGCTCACGGGAGGCGAACACATCCGTATCCGCGCCCTCGCCGTCTGGATCCCGAATCGCGATCCCGCGGATACGCGGTTGCACGGATAAGTTCCACGCGGGGCGCCCGCGAAAAATCGCCCCGTATCCGCGGGGAGAGGGTTCGGGGGCCCAGCCGGCGAGGCCACGGATATCCTTTTCGGGGATCTACTGGCCCGGGCCAATCCAGACCCGGGTGAGTCAGGCCTTGCAGAATCCTGCAAGATCCTGCAAGATCCTGCACCCAAACCCAGGTCAACGCGAAGGATCCTGCAAGATCCTGCACCCAAACCCGGGTCAATGCGACCCTGGCCCTGCAGGATCCTGCAAGATCCGGCGCTCTGGCGGACCCCCGTTTGCACTGACCCCCGTCTCAATGAGTATCGTTTAACCGATCCCCATCCCCAGCGGCGTGGCTTGGGCCCCACTGGCCGATTTCACCCCCCAAGATGTGGATATAGGCCTTTCCCTTCGGGTTTCGAGGGTTGTATCCCCAACTGGGGTGGTGATTTGGTGCGGGTCTCGAAGGGGATGGAGATGGGGATGGGGATCGGCTAAACGATACCGACTCAACGCTCCCGACCTTTCTCGCCCACGATCCGCGGCGACACCGGCAGCGAATCCAAGGGCTCCCAACTTCGCGCTTCGCGCTGCGCGAAGCGCGAAGTGCGAATAACTTCGCGCTCTCGCGCCGCCTCCCAAGGGAGAAGAGGAGGATGAGGAATCGGAGCCGAACCGCGAAGCGCGAATAACTTCGCGCCCTCGAGGGCGCCCTTGGATTTCTCTGTCCTCGAGCGCCGCGCGGGGGCGGTCTGGGCCTGGGCCCGCCGCGCGCGCCCGGGCGCGACAAGGGGGGGAACGCGGACGCTGCCCCGGACGAGGGGCAGCAACACAGCAGAAGCTCGACCACGAGAATCCTTCGACAAGAAACCCAAGCCACCTCCTCCTCCTCCTCCTCCTCCTCCTCCTCCTCCTCCGCCTCCTCCGCCTCCTCCTCAGCCTCATCCTCATCCTCATCCTCCTCCACCTCCTCCCCCTCCTCGTCGTCCATGCCCGCCGCCTCCTCCTCCTCCTCCTCCTCCTCCTCCTCCTCCTCCTCCTCCTCCTCCTCCTCCTCCTCCTACAATAGGGGCCCGACCGCAAGAAACCCAACCCTGAGACCCCAGGACGTCCACTGATTTGTTTGGTGTTGGAACGGCACCCTTTCCACAGCAAGACCATCGAGACCGAAGAAACCTAGGGCACCGTGGAGGTAAGCAGGGTGTTTCTTGGCATGGGTTTCCACTGTAGGGGGGGGGCTGGCACAGAGGGGGATGCCTCGACCTGGAATCGGCGATGCATCGCCGACAAATCGGCGATGGGCCCGCGATGGTGAATCCGCACCTCCCTGTGCAGGCGGGGGGCTGTCGGATCCCTGTCGGCGATCCAGGGGCGATTGGGGTCGATGCATCACCCCGTATGCTTAGGTCGGGCGTGACCCCCAGCATGCGGATTTTGGACGAACAGTTTTGACACCACAAAAAAAACAAACGCAGAAAATATTCCAAAAATACTCAAAAATAGTCACAAAAAATCGTCCCCGGACTATTTTGTTCGCGCCCGTGCCGGCGATTCCCCCAAGGCAACGGCGGGCACGCCGCGCGAAGCTGCACGGCCGGCTCCGGCCCAGGAAATGCTGTCTGGATGGATCTCCCTGGGGACTGCCTGTCGGCCTCTGTGCCCACTCCTTCGAATTGGGGGCGCGCAAGCATGGATTAGCGATCCGTGGATTTGGCGCGCGGTCGCCAGACCCATGGATCGGGGGAGGGGGCCCTCCCCAAAATGCGGCCGGTGCCGCCTCGCTCGGCGACGGAAATCCGAGATGTCCCATGGAAACGGGACCCGTCGCTAATCCACGCCCCCTCTTTGCGATCGCCTGATTCAAAGGGGCCCAGGGAGACACAGATAGATCATTGCTAGCATCTCCCTCTTCCCTTCCGTTTCCTGGTGTCCCCAGGTGCTCATGGAAATCGACGTTTGTTTGTGCTTGCGTCTAGTTTTCCCTTCTGACCTTTCCGTGCCAACGACTGCGACGGACGACGCCGACCGACGTCGTCGTCGACGACCACGATGACCACCACCACCACCATGACGACCACCACCACGACGACCAAGACGACCACGACGACAAAGACGACGACGACGACGACGACGACGACGACGACGACGACGACGACGACGACGACGACGACGGCGACGACGACGACGACGCCGACGCCAACGAGGCCAACGACGACGACGCCGACGACGACGACGACGAGGCCGACGACGACGACGACGACGACGACGACGACGATTGCACCGACCAGAGCGCTCAGGCGGCCTCAGCGCCCGCCAACGCGGCGCCCGCCTCCGCCGCGGCGCCATCGGCCTCGGCCGCGGCGCCCTCGCCCTCGGCCTCGGCCACGGCGGGGGCCGCCGCCTGGGCCGCCTCGGCCTCGGCGGGGGCCGCCGCCGCCGCCTCTGACACGCCTCGAGCCCATCCCCCCCTGGAAGGTCTGGCAGGCCGCAGAGCAGTGACGGTCTCAGGGAAACGTCTGATGGGCCAAGTGTCCACCACCCCTACCATAGGAACGAGGAGGAGGAGGAGGAGGGGGAGGAGGAGGGGGAGGAGGAGGACCTCCTCATCCTCCCTTCTCCCCCGTACTACATATGGTAGTGGTGGTGGAAAGTTTGCCCAAAAGCGTCCGAAGAAGCCGAAAGGATCCTCGAGATCGGCATCGAGACAGGACGGCGACAAAATCACAGGGATGGGGGCAGGTCCCAAGCTGGCAAGCCTCGGCCGCCTCGGCCGCCTCGCCCTCGCTGGCTGCAGCCGCCTCCGCGGCCGCCCGCAGCTCGGCCGCCTCGGCCTCCGCCGCGGCCTCCCGGCGGAGCGGCCAAGGGCACTGGCAGGGGACACCCGCTAGGGTAGCGGGCACCCCCGCATGGCCGCGGGCACGCTTCGAAATATTTTTTGTTGTTTGGAGGAGGAGATGGAGATGGAGCGGACAACACCGCAGCAAAGCACAACTGCGAAACAACCTTGAAAGTACGGTCAACGCTGGTAAAATACGAAAGCGCGCCGCTGGATCTCCCCGGGGGGGGGGACCCCTCCCCCCCCCTTTCCATGATCCGTCGTCGGGGACCCCCCCCCCTGCCCCCTTTTCACGGTCCGTCG
>CAUYUJ010022204.1:435120-449260 GCA_963575745.1 Prorocentrum cordatum
GCAACAGAGTTCCCGACAGTCCCTCGTTCTCGGCGTCCAAGTCCTCATCCAAGCCCGACCCAAAGCTCACGGCCGAGCTTAAGAGGCCACGAGACGAGGTGGCTGCATTGCGCAAGAGGGATGCCAGCGCTCTCAAGCCCGACCCCGAGGCCATGGAAGTGGACGCGGGCCAGGCCGACATCGATGCGGACGCCGGGAAGCAGCTCGGCAGCGCCACTGAGAAGCCCCAGAAGGTCGCGGGGCTTGAGGGCGAGACGTTCGATGAGCTGCGAGAGACGCTGCGCGCGAAGCAGGCCGCCCTTCGCGGGCAGATCACACGCGACAAGTCCCTGGAGACGCGGCTCCAAGAAATGTCTCCCCAACACACCGAGCTGGCACGCGGGCGGGAGCGCCGGGCTGAGGTGGTCAGCGAGCTCAAGCAGGCTTTGGCCGAGGCGCAGAGGGCTGTCGCCGACGGCGAAGGTGCGCTGCAGGCTACAGCGAAGGAGATTGCCGACCTGGGTTCTGAGCGCTGCCAACTGGTGGCGGGCGCGCCGACGGCTCCGTCAGGTTCGGGGTCGGCATCAGCACGCGACGGGGGGCTCAGGGGCCTCACGATCGAGGAGCGCGGCGAAGCGCTCCAGAGTTTCGGCGGCAGCCCCGAGCTGGCACGGAGGCTCCATGAGTGCCTGGCAGAAGCGAAGGCAACCGAAGAACTACATCGCGCGCAGCAGCGGCGCGCAGGCGAGGAGGCCAGGCTCCAGCAGCAGCAGCAGGCTGCTCAACATGCTGAGCAGGAGGCCAAGGCTGCTGAGGAGGCTGCGGCGCAGCAGGGTTCTACGAAGGCGGCGGGGCAGCGGTCGAACTGGGAGCAGGCTATTCCATCGGAAGCAGGCGATCCCAAGATGGCGCGCGAATTCCTTCAGTCGGTCCAACAGGAAGTCCCCGATGACGAAGATGAGTTGCGAGATGTGGCGAAGCGGACAGGAGTGGTGCTGGCCTCGTTTGCCAAGCGGCTTAAGGTCACTTAGAGGTCGCAGCCTCGCAGTCTCCTTGATGTTGCGCGCGTGCCACTTTGTCATTAGCATGACCCTCATTGCCACAGTCGACTCTACATCATTCAACCCTTTGGCGCAGATGTTCGAGGCTGATGGTCCTGTGCTGAACGGCCTGTCATGCGCGCGCCGGAGCATCGCCTCACTGCGGCCATGGAGGCTTTCAAAATCGCATGAATGTCGTCGGCGGCCACGGTAGCTGGCCGCCCGCTGCTGAGACGGGAGCGGGCGCTGGGACCAGCCGGGGCGCGGCGGCCATTGCGCCGAAGAGAGTGCAAGTCAATGCAGGCCCGCTGCCCGCGGAGTCGAAGGGGGTTCGGATTCAGGAGCGCGCAGTCTCAGCTCTAGCGCACACATGGTTCAAAGGTGGCTCTGCGGCGGTGTCCGCGCATCTCTTTGTCAATGAAAGCACGGGGGAGCAGAACATTTCTCTGCTGACGGCAATGGGGCAGCAGTTGCTGAAAGTTCGTGCACTCGGCAATGAGTGGATTGACGCTGCCAACTTCAACATGGGTCGTAGTTTGCTGGGGCCATGGGCGGCGTCGGTTGGAGAGGCGATTGTCGCGCCCTCCTCTCCGACTTGTGTCCGAAGCACGCCTGGCACTACACTTGGTTATTTCAACATGTCAGAAGGATTCGCAGTGCGTCCGGGATCAGTTGATGTCGAGCATGCGGCTGCCATTTGGCCTCGCCGCCCTGCGCTGACGGGGGCCAAGCCCAAAGAGACGCCGATGTGGTGCAGTGGCCAGACAGCCCCGCTCTACCCCCGCGCCGGCGACGCCAGGCCGCGGGCGATTCCCGCGCAACCGGAGGGAGTTTCACGACAAAGTGCGGGGAGCGTGGACAGCAGATCAGCTGGCGGAGTTTTGGAACATAACGATCCAGGGCATCGAGACTGAGCTGCTCGACGGACACGACATCCTCGGGCCACGCAGGGCTGATTATGAAGGTCGAGCTTGTGAGCGTCAGGTTCGGCGGCAGGAGCTCCGCGCGGTGCCGCGGCACCGTCAGCCTCGGCCGTCTTGTGAATACGCAGCGCGGAGTGCCGCGGCCAGGTGGGCCAGGCATCCTCGCGGCGCACATGCCGCGCTGGCGCCCTGCATCCCCAACCTCGAGGCAGACCAAGATGAGCAGCCGAGGCGCCTCAAGAGGGTCGCGAAGGTGCTGATGGACACGGAGGCGCTCCTGCGCAGGATCAGGCAGCTCGACTGGGTGATCGCGCACCTGGACGCGCTGACGGCAGGTTTCTTCCGGGCTGGAACGGATGTGATAAGTGATCCGTCCACTGCAGACCTCACCGATCGAGGAGGCCGCGTTTTTGGCGAGCAAAGAAGACGCCTGGAGATCCTGGGTCCGCGACGCTCGTTTGAACGGGGCCAGAGCGGCCCATCGTTTCACCGAGGTCCGAGGGATCCATGAGGTGCTCACTGAGGAGCACAGAGTCCAACCTTTCGAGCTCGCCGACACTTGTCGCGAGTGGGCCCACGTTTGGACCACTCACAAATGCGACGAGCAGGCGCTTCCGAGCGATTCGAGGGATTGGTCGAACCTGACGCCGACCGGGGTCTGTGAGTTAAGGCGTGCGATCGCAAAGTTCCCCCCAAGACGGCGGTGGGATTCTGTAGGATTCACCCTCGGTCGATCCAGTATCTTCCCAATGAGATGTTGGAGGCGCTGGCTCCTCTCCTCGCGCAAGGCGAGCGTGCGCTCGCATGGCCAAGCAAGCGTTTAGCTGGCCGACTCGTCAGGCTGCCGCAGCACGATGGCGGCGGCCACCGTTGGATCGCCATTCTCAACTCGATTCTGCGCGCCTGGCGCAGGGTTCGCCGAGCTGTCACCAAGTCGAGCTCAGGACGCTGAGGCTCTGCGATCCCCGACCGACGTGCGCGGGGCCGCCTGGCTGGCCCAGCTCGTCGAGGTACCAGGGCTGGAGGGCCTCGCGCCCGCGCCGCAGGGGGGGCAGGCCCCCGGCCCAGAGGCGGCGGCCACCAGCCCAGGCGCGGGCGCTCTCGCGCAGCCCCGCGAGCGAGGGCGCGGCTGCGAGCAGCCCTGCAGCCACCGCACAGTGGCTCACGAGCCAGGACACCAGCTCGCAGTGGAAGGTCCGGAGTTGCCGACCAAGGACCTGCGCGGGGCCTCGTACTTGTCGGGCTCCTCCTTGACGGCGCCGCTCGGCATGCGCGGGATGGCGCGGCCCTCGGCGAAGCCCATGAGCTGCTCGCGCACCGAGGCGGGGGGCAGGCGGGGAGTCGCACTCGCGAGTTTGGGGGGGACTGGGAAGAAAAGGAGCTCGAGCGATTCTGTGTTCGATTTAAACCTCTCAGCTGAGGTAGCCAGGGCCAAGGGCTGGCACTCCGTGGCTCTCTTGATATGGCGAAGTGTTATGATATGATCAAGCTTCCGGTATTGTGTCAGATGTTTCGGCAAGTTGGATTCCCGCTCAGATTGGGGCGGATGGTGACTCAGTCGTACGTGGCCCCTCGCAGGATTGACGCGTTCGGTTCCTTGTCCGAGCCGCTTGTGTCCGCCCAAGGGATCGCAGCGGGGTTTTTGTTGCTGCCACGTCCATCATGCTTGGGGTGTTTTTGCAACCAGTGCGGCTTGTCATCGAGAGGTTCCCTGTTCAGGCGCGTGCGTTGATGGACGACGCGTCGCTGTATTGGTCAGGCCCCGATCCTGAGAAACGCATGCAGGCGTTTGCTGCTGCGCGCGAGCTGTGCCACCAGGTGCGGCCGATCGGCCTCTTGCTGCAGCCCAACAAGTCAGGTTTTGTTGCCACCAGTTCGGCCGCGTCCAAGCAAGCATGTTGGAGCGTCGGCCAAACTCTTTGGCACGAGAGGCTTTGCGCACATGAGAGACCTGTGGCACGACCTGTTAGGCAGGAAGGCGGTGCGTAAGATTGAGGCCAAGAGGCGGCTGGCCCTGGTCAGGCGTAAGCACCGTGTACAGGTTCTGAAAGAGACGGCTGGCACCAGGGTTGCTGGTCTGCGGCGTACAGGCCTTATGCCGAGCGGAGGACATGGAGCCACTAATGAGACTCTGCGTACGCTGAGGGCCTTAGCTGGGGGCCTTATGGGGGCGGGGAGAGTTTCGCACGTCACGGGCTTTCTGTTCACGCATAAGGACCCCAGCTTTGACCCCATCGTAGACGCTACCACCCCCCTAGTTTTCAGGTATTGTTGCTGGGTTTGGGGTCGGAGGACGCCCGATTCAGATCTGCGTGCGGCATGGATGGCCGCTCATTCCCGTCTCGATTCGCGCCCCCACTGGAGTCGTGTCCAGGATTCGATGGGAGCGGTGTTTTTGTGAGTGCGCAGGGTTGGATGGAATTTGATATCACACCACCAGCTCAGAAGCGACCAAGGAGAAGTTATGCCTCTGTTTACCACGTGCCCGTGGGACGTCAAATTGAGAGGCTGCGTGAAGGTATCGGCTGGGCTCAGGTTCGCCAGATTTTAGAAGCCATCCCAGAGGCCAGCGGTGACGAGCAGGTCCGGGGAAGAGCGCTGCGTCTTGGGATCTTCTGTGCAGGACCCAGCCAGGCAAGGGCCTCTGATAACTCTGATAAGTGGCAAGCTTTGGCCCCCTGCCCACAAGCATCAGTATGGACTGTCGTTTAGCCCCAAGCGTGAATTCGGATGCGATGCGGATGGCACCGTTGGCCACCAATGGTATGAGTGCAAGGTGGTCTGGGAGCCCAGTGATGACCCAGATGAGGCAAAGCTGTTCCCAGACGACATTCTTGAACATGCTAAGCGGCTGAAGGATTAGGTGAAGGGTATCCCTCCCGCCTTAGACACTCTTGAGTTGGCGTATGGTGTTCCTCTCTTTCCTCTGCAGATCGCGCCTGTCCCAGCCAGATAATTTCCCAAGCTGTGGGTGCTACGCACTTGCCATGGGGATTCAATGTTTTTTACCGATGGTTCTGGTTTGGCCAACGGTCTACCCGAAGCGTGTCGCTGCGGGTGGGCTGTGGTGGAGTTGAGTCATGGAGGGTGGCCCATACGGGCGATCTTCGGGTCCCTGGCGTGGGCTACCCAAACGGTTCCTCGAGCCGAACAGTTTGCTTGAATGCAGGCCATACGTCATGGCCCGAGAGGTGTAGAAGTGATTTGTGACCATCTGTCTGCGGCGCTAGAGGCCCAGCGCTGGTCTAAAGATCTGGCCATGAGATGTAGTAAGCACGCGGGTATGTGGAGAGACACTATTCAGGTTTACCCTGCGGATGTGCCAATCAATCTGCGGGGGCCGAACGGTCATTCATTGTCCCTGGGTGCGTGGCTGAAATGAGGATCCGTGGTGAGAAATATGCTTGTTGTGTTGTTGGTGTTGCTGTTATTGATATGGTTATTGTTGTTGTTGGCGTTGCTGTTGTTGGTGGTGTTTTTGTTGTTCTTGCTGTTGTAAATGTTGTTGATATTATTGTTGTTGATCGTTGTCGTCATCCCCCCCGCAACCCCCCCGCGACCCACCCCGCGACCCACCCCGCGACCCAACCCGCGACCCACCCCGCGACCCACCCGCGACCCACCCTGCGACCAACCCGCGACCCACCCCGCGACCACCCGCGACCCACCCCGCGACCCACCCGCGACCCACCCCGCGACCCACCCCGCGACCCACCCGCGACCCACCCCGCGACCCACCCGCGACCCACCCCGCGACCCACCCACGACCCACCCCGTGACCCACACGCGACCGATCCACATTGGTTTAAATAAAAGATCGGCGCCTGCGGCGGGCTCGTTGTATGATGTGTGCAACGTTGGCGCCTGCGGCGGGCTTCTCCAGAGTCTCGCAGACTGCCGACGTCCCCACCACCCCCATCACTCTTATCCGCATCTGCGGGGTGCTACGCCTGCCCACGCAGACCTCGACTCCCTTCTTTTTTGGTGCGGACCTCTCGAGCCGAGATCGGTCCGTGCCTACGGCGGTGTTCGATTATCTAGGGAGCATGTGGGCTGGTTTGTTTTGCGAAGCTCGGTGCCAGTCAGCACGCGGTCGCTGGAAGCGCCGTCTCCTTTCTCAGGGCCCAGTTGAGTGAGCTGAAAATGACGTGCCGTTGTTTATCTCGGGTTGCTCAGTTTATTACGTCACAGGCTGTGGCCCCTTCCATGTCTGCTGGGCCGAGCCAAAAACCCACAGCGAGGCCCGCTTTGTCCCTCCTCGCTCACAATCTCCTTGTCCCAGGTCGGCTAGATCTCCCTTCACGCGTGCTAAGCTGGAGTCGCCAGGCGAGAAATGCGAGCCGACGACACTGCATTTACATTTGACGGCGGTGAGAGCGGAGCGGCACTATGTTCTCCTCCCGAGGGAGCGATGTGCTGCTGTCTTTCTGGCCCTTCAGGAGTTGGGCTTCACTTATGATGGTCTGCATGTGCAGGCCCTTGAGGCCTTCGAGTTTCGAGGCCACCTTGTCCAGCCTTAGGACAAGTGGCTCGTCTGCCGTCGCTGCGGGGCACGTGTTTCGATCGAAGCTCCTATTTGGAGGGGCCTGGTCGCCGAGTGCCGTGACAATGCCGAGCGTGGCTCGGTGCAGTCCTGGCGCGCTGCTGCTGCGCTGTCTGGGCGCGAGGTCCGCTCGGGGGCGACGTGGCCAGCTGGCAGCGGCGGTGGCCTCGGTGCTGTCAGCTGGCTGCCGTAGCTCCGTAGTGGTCCTCGGCCCGTGCGCACGGTGCTGGGCCATCGTGCTGGGAAGCCAGCTCGTGTCCCCCTCCTCCTGGCTGCCAGCCATCATTCGAATCGGATGTTGGCCTCGGCCTGTTGTTCCCTGTTCCCCAGCTGGCCCCCTCATGTTAAACTCCTCCTCATGATCACCACTATCGGCATGATCCCTCCACTCGCCTCCCCCTCCTGTTCATTCGCCCGCCTGGTCGCACAGCTGGCCTTCCGGGACCACGCTGCCGTCCGTGTTGATCGGGAGCGAGGTGCTGGAGGTGCTCATGTTGTAGCGCCGGTGGACCTGTAGCAGAGCCAGTTCTAATATACAACGATGTCTGCATGCATGCATGCATGCATGCATGCATGCATACCTACCTACCTACCTACCTACATACATACATACATAAATACATGCATGCATGCATACATACATACATACATACATACATACATGCATGCATGCATGCATGCATACATATATACAGTAGGAGCTCGACCACACGAAACATTCCAGAAGAAACCCAACCCTGAGACCACAGGACGTCCATTGATTCTTGGTGGGAAAGTCACGCGTTCCATAGCAAAACCATCGAGAAACCCAAGAAACCCAGGGAACCCTGGAGGCAAGCAGGGTGTTTCTTGGCATGGGTTTCCACTGTACATGCATGCATGCATGCATACATATATTTGTACCGGCGGCGCGCTTCAAGCAGGGCGTACCACCTGCGCGCGAGAATTAGTTCTCGGCGTCGGCACCCTTCAGAGGGCATTTAGAGGCCAGCGTCCACTTCTCGAGCCGTAAGAACGCCCTAAATTAGAAGCGCACTTATTTGTGGCAGTTACACCCTACTTGTGCACAGCTTTATGGAAATTGTGCTCTACTTTTGTTTTAGAAGGAGGTGCGGGTGACCACAGATCTCTACGACAACAGTTTTCATTCGCGGCGATAGCGGGCGTTATGGGGGGGAGGGGGGGGGCGGCGAAGGGCATACCGCAACGCCCCCGCCCCCCCTGACAGACCGTGGTGCCCGACGCACTGCGGCAGTGCCGGGGACGCACAAGGGGGGGAGCGTTACGTTATGGGGGGGGAGGGGGGAGGGGGGCATGACGCGCGTTGAGGCCCAGAGGGTAAAATAGCGCTCTCTACACATCACCTCGACCTGCAGTGTGAAAGGTCAAGGCAGCCGTGCTCTACCTGCGACGGCCCATGACTGCGCAATGGACAGGAGCGAGCCTCTCAGCGCAGCACTTGCCATCGCTCGGAAGTCCATTCTCCGTGCATACGTGTCGGTTTCGTGAGTTTTCCCCTTGACGAGGAGAAGGAGGAGGAGGAGGAGAAGGAGGAGGGGGAGGAGGAGGAGGAGGAGGAGGAGGCCCCTAGTTAGATAGTCCAGATTTCCTGGCGCTGGCCTCGTCGCGAAAAATGCACGCGCCCCACCGATGCCAAGAGCAGAGATGCGCGCGACCTCCTGCCGCACCTCCCCCAGACCTCCCAGGCGTCGCGGCACGGCTGCCGCTCTGTCCCCACACCCCAGCCACCTGCCTCCTGGAGTCTTCGCAGCCACGGCCAGCTTCCCCTTGTACTTGTGATCGAAAGGCACCCCAGGAAGGGGCGCCGTCTTGGGGAGGGGCCGTGTGCAGGCCCCAGGGCCATCAGAAGACGACGCGTGGCGAAAAGCTGGTCCCAGGGGTGGCATCGAGCGCTCCGGGGCACAACTTCGACAGAAAAACTGCCTGGCGAAGGGCCCGAAACCCCATGCGTCTGCTTGCGCTGCCAGGCGTGGCCATCTCATCGTGTGCTCCGCGCTGCCAGGCCCCCGTGAGCGCTGAGCGATTCGGGGGTGCGCCGAGATGAGCACGGGGAGGCAGGCGCGCGCGCCCACGGAAGCCGTACGAGGAGCTCCCTGTGGGGGCGCGAGGCGGGTGAAGGGTGTGCGGAGGTGGGCGTGCCGCGGCACGCGCGCGCGTGCGCGCCCGCCGGGGCACGAGCTCCCCGCGGGAGCACGAAACGCACGAGGGGTGCGCCGAAATGGGCGCGCGCCGCGGCGTCGACACGCACGTCGCCACGGGCGCGCCGCGGCACACGCGCGCGCCCACACCGAGGCTGTGCGTGGAGCTCCAGGTGTCAGGAGGCAGCTGCTGGGAGGTCTTCGTCGGAAGGAGTAAAGAAGATTAAGCCCCATAGGGGGGGCTGCTACACCAGATTAGGCCGCGGAGTAAGCGGGATCAAGCCGGATTACGCGGGATTAAGCGGGATTAAGCCGGATTAAGCGGGATTCAGCAGGATTACATCGGGATTCGGGCCAGGGCAAAGTCAGAACTTAACCTCCCAGGAGTTGCACCAGAACAGGTGGGGGCACGACACGCGTGAGGGGTGCGCCGAAATGGGCGCGCCACGGCAGACGCGCGCACACGCTGGAGCCGCAAGTGGACCTCCACTGAGGAGCGCGAAACGTGTGAGGGATGTGCCGACGTGGACGTGCGGGGGAGCGCAGCGGCAGGGAGACGGGGAGGGCGGACGGATGTCACGCTCGTCGAAGCGGTGACTGAACGCGAACTGGAAAGCCAGAGAAGCTGCATGGCTCTGTCCCGGCCGCCCAAAGCAAAGGGCAGCCGAAGGGACAGGTCCCAACGCACCTCATGGCCCCAGGAGAGGGACGCACGGCGCTGCGGACTCAAACAACGAGAGCCCGACACGACGACACGGGAGGGCCGAGAGCCACGGCATCGGAGGGGGCTGGCTTCTTCGGACCACCAGCCAGGCCTCCAGCGGCCGATCGGGACGATCTGGGCACCAAAAACGACCATCTCGAAGACGCGCCACCCGGAAACTCCCGACGACCGCCGACGACGACGTCCGGGCTCATGCTCGCTGGGCACGCAGTCCTCCAGGCTCTCGCCCCTTCCCCCGCCACGGCTTCTCTGGTTTAGGCGGTCGACATGATAACCGTGCCCCTGCTCGCGTCCCGACCCCACGAGGGGCAAGAGCGGCGGCACGGACACAGCCACGTTTGTGATCCATGCCCAAAGGGCGGCAGCAGCAGCAAAGGTATGGGTCGAGCGTCGATAGTCGACTTCTTCTGAGCGCCTCGCCAGGCACGACTCGCTCTTGCACTCCGCGGCTGGCAGCACCACGTGGGCGGAGCCGGTGTCGAACACCACGCGGAAATCCTGGGCGCTCGGCCGCCGCTGGACGCACTCTCGTCGAGCGCGCGTTGCCAGCTCACTTGCCCCAGAGTGAAGTCGAAGAGAAGGGGCAGTACTCATCATCATCCCCCTCCTCCTCCTCCTCCTCCTCCTCCTCCTCCTCCTCCTCCTCCATCCTCCATCATCATCATCATCATCTCATCATCATCATCATCATCATCAATCATCATCATCATCATCATCATCATCATCATCATCATCATCATCATCATAATCATCATCATCATCATCATCATCATCATCATCATCATCATCATCATCATCATCATCATCATCATCATCATCATCATCATCATCATCAGCATCATCATCATCATCATCATCATCATCATCATCATCATCATCATCATCATCATCATCATCATCATCATCATCATCATCATCATCATCATCATCATCATCATCATCATCATCATCATCATCATCATCATCATCATCATCCGTAGCCATTTTGGCTCAAGCTGTTTCTCCGGACTTTCGCAGGCGCCCACGCGCAGCGGTCAGCGGCGCGCGACTGGGAGATGAGCAATGGCGACGGGGGGCTGCCCGCAGGCGCGATGGCGGGGCGGCCCACCAGGCGTGGCAGTGCGCTGCGCAGGAAGGAGGAGGCCGAGGTAGGCGCCTCGGCGGCCCGCCGACGGGCGCGGGCGCGGCGCCTCCTCGCCGCCACGGCGGCAGTCGGCAAGGCGGCCAGCGGCGGCCCAGGTTCCTGGCAGGACCGGGAGGCTGCTGCGCGCCCCGCCTTGCGCCGAGCCGCCGCGGGACGCCGCGTCCCAGGCGCAATGCGGCGGCGGCGGAACGCCGCGTGGCACGCGCTGCTGGTCCCTGCGGGCGGATTCGCGCGCGCGTCCGTAGCGGGCCTTTCGCGGGCCGCCGCAGGCCCCCGCCTGGGCTGGCTGCCCTCGCTCCCGGAGGCGGCCGCGCTGCCCTTCGGCGACTACGGTGAGGTACCCGACGAGCACTGCCAGGCTCCCGGTGCCATGGACTGCCCAGTGCTGGGCGGCGCTGCCGCCACTGATGGATGGCGGCGCCCCCCCATCGTGAGCTTCGCGAACCAGGTCGTCGCCGTGGCAGTGGACGGCAGCGTCCAGACGGAGCTCCTGGGGGGCGAGGATCACCTCGATCGCCTGCGGCGGGTCTTGCGCCAGCGGCTCGAGGCGGCACAGCGGCCCGCGCTCAAGCCTGCCGCTGCCCTGTTTGCCCCGCTGCCCGAGGTGCTCCAGGTACGGATCGTTGGCATGCTATCCCTGCCCGACAGGCTGCGGTTGTGCCAGGCCTCAACTGGGGTCGCCTGGACCTTCGAGAGCAGCCCCTGTCGGCTCGCGGAGGCGCTGGAATCGGATCTGCGGGACGCGGCGCTCCTGCAGCAGCTGGAGGGCGCAAGGCTGCACAGGGGACGCGAACGCCGACGTGGACCTGGGCCGCGGTTTCGGCTCCGACTACCAGCTGGACATGCTGAGGGGGGAGTTGCACCATCCCGCGTCGAACCGCACCCAGTACAGGGCTCTGGTCGCGAAGCAGGCCCAGGACATCCGCTCCCTACGGGAAGGCTGGGCTGCTGCGGAGCATGCGCTGCGGGACCAGCTCGCCACGCTCAGGGAGCAGCTGCAGGCGTACATCGCGATGAGCTCGGATGCGCCAGCGGCCGCGGGCGAGCACAACGACGACGCATCCGATGGCTCGCTCTCGTCCCTCGTGGTGGAGGATCGAGGTGATGATTGCGAGTTCTCCGACGGGTTCGATACTTCCGATGTCCTCCTCGATGGGACTGTGGGCCTCAGGGCCTTGCCTCCCCTGCCTGCTCTCACCGACTGCCCGATCGGTTTCAGGGCTCTCACTTGGCTGTGGGACGGCAGGGATCCCACCGACATGAGGCGCATCGCCGACGAGCTGAAGTGGGCGGCTGCGACCCCCGTTCCCGATGAGCTCGAGGGCGACACGGTGGATGTGGTTCCCGAGGGCGCCGCGGCGCCAGGAGTCCACGTGGCGATATCGAGTTGGACGACCTGCAGGCGATCATCCAGCAGCACTGCGCAGCGGGGGGGAGGCTCAGAGTCCCCCGAGGCGCTGGCCCAGCTGCTGCGGGCGACACCACTGCCCCTGCAGGAACTAACGGCGACGGGTTCGGCGACGTCGGCGGCCGATCCGTTCCCTACAGCGGCGATGGCATCGACACAGGCTTCTTGTCTGCAGGCGAGCTTCTGGAGGCGGCGGCCGCCTCGCGGTTGGCCCTCGCAGCGGCCAGCTTCCTCCTCGGGGTCCCACTCGAGGCGCCCCAGGCCTTAGACGCTCAGATGCCCGATGAGGCAATTTGCTTGCCAGTTGTTGCCGCTCTTTATCAATAATTTGGCGCTCGACACGGCCGCGTCGGTCGGCGGCGCTTCACTCTCGTGCCGAGGGGGACCCGTCGCGAAGGCTTCGCACTCGCTGGGTTCTCTCTCTGCTGGCGCCCTCGGTAGGCCGTGCACTCAGCTCTGAGCGCTGGGGTGCATGGCGCACTGATGGAGCGACCAAGGTAGCTAGGCGCACGTGCGCCCGCCCGCTGGGGGGCCTTGGTGCCTTCACGGGATCTGCTCGGGTCGCAGGCGGGTCCAAGGATCACGAATGCCTGCGCCGAGCTGCTGCCTCTGGGGGGGGAGGGACCCCGTGGCGTAGGCTGTACCCCGTGGGGCTCGGCACACGCCAGGGTTCACTCCCTCCCGCCCCTCTTGGGCAGCGTCTTACGCTCGGCGCCGTCCGCCGGCTCGCTGCAGAGCAGCCGCAGCAACGCGTCGGCGGGCCCTGGCGTTCTTGCACGGCCGTCTGATGGTCAGCCGCTCCGAGCGCCTTCGGCGCCTCCGTTTAATGTAGCCGCTGGCGCGCCTTGGGCGCGGCAGCCCGCGCAGCTTGCTGCGCTCCAGCCCGCTCTGTGCTCTGTGCCGCGCCAGGCGGAGGCCGAACCGTGGTGGTAGGCTGTGGCCGACCGTCAGGATCGCCTCCGAAAGCCACCTCAGAGCAAGTCGTCCCCGTCTGAGGCCTGGTGCCTAGGGGACTGTTGCTCTGGTGTGGCGCGCCGAGCTGTCTGCGAGCTGAGTCGCCGTGAGGGCTCGGATGCTTTGCTGACCGCCTGCCTTTGGCTGGGGCGGTCGGCGGCCTCAAGGCTTTCAGGCGATCTGCGAGTGTGCCTTGGGCACGGGTCAGGCCTTGCGTCCGCAGCGCCAGAGGGAAAGGCCATGGCTTCGGGAGGCTGTATCGAGCGGGGAGCTCCAGACCTTCTTGGATGCGTGGATCATCATCATCATCATCATCATCATCATCATCATCATCATCATCACCATCATCACATCATCATCATCCATCATCATCATCATCATCATCATCATCATCATCATCATCATCATCATCATCATCATCATCATCATCATCATCATTCTCCTCCTCTTCCTCCTCCACCTCTACCTCCACCTCCACCTCCTCCTCCTCCTCCTCCTCCTCCTCCTCCTCCCCCTCCCCATCCCCTCCTCCTCCACTTCTTCCTCCTCCTCCACCTGCTCCTCTTTCTCCTCCTCCACCTCCTTCCCCTGCCCCTCCGTAGCCAGTTGGGCTCAAGATGCTGGCTCCCCTTGGAAACAAAGCGGATACATCTGATCCGAGGCTGGCAAGGCTGTTTAGCCTCCGCCAACTGGGACACCATTGGCAGCGCGCACAAGGGGGTGGAGGGAGGGGGGAGGGCTTCTTAGAAGGGAGGGCTTCTTAGAAGCAGGGGTGCTTCTAAGAAGCCCTCCCCCCTCCCCCCACCCCGCTCTGCGCGTGGCTGACAAACTGGGGAGACCGAAAGGTACCGTTACCGCTACTCCCCAGACCTCTCCCGGGGTGCGTTCTGACCAGAATTTCGAGGCGAATCCAGCGGTGGCGGCGAGGGCCTCCCAGGAGGCCCAAAAAGGGGAAAACGGGCGAAGGGTAGAGGTACGGGTACCTTTTCCTCCCCTGACAAACCAAGCCCAGAGGCAGAGAGGAGGTGTGGACGAGCCACCAGCCACACACTTCGGGAGAGAACCCTGCACGCCACCCGGCCACGCGCCCGGCGGGGGCAGATCGGCACCGCCAGGGCCGGGCGTGGCCAATCGACCGCTCAGGTGAGGGGAGAGAGAGCAGGCCACCACACACACGCACACACGCACACACACACACACACGCACACACACACACACACACACACGCACACACACACACACACACGCACACACGCACACACACAC
>CAUYUJ010022204.1:449360-516860 GCA_963575745.1 Prorocentrum cordatum
TACTACTACTACTACTACTACTACTACTGCTGCTACTACTACTACTACTACTACTACTACTACTACTACTACTACTACTACTACTACTACTACTACCTCTACTGCCACTACCGCTACCATTGTTACTACTAGTACTACACTACTACTTCTACGACGACGGCTACCGCTACTGCCACTGCTACTGGTACTGCTACTGCTAGTGCTACCCCACCAGCCCTTTGGGCGTGAGTGGTTTAGGGAGCTCTCTCTGTTCTCAACCCCCCTTCTTCCCCTTCGGGGAGGGGTTACCCCTCCCCCTACCCCCTCCCCCTGGACCTGGAGAGGGGGTTTCGCGGGTCGTTGGAGGGGTCGTTTCCGACTCCTGGGAGGGCTAAAAAACGACGACCCTCACGAGGATTCTGGGCCCGACGGGGGGGCGGAGATAGGTCCCTCTCCTCTTCTTTGAAGCCAAAATCATTGATTTTACTACGGTTTTGGCCCCATTTTGGCCTCCTGAGGGGGCCGCGCTCATCTTCCTTCATCGCAGAATCATTGATTTTACGAAGGTTTTGGGCTCATTTTGTCCTTCTCAGGGGGCAGCGCTCCTTTGCGCTTCTGAGGAGGTCGCAAGAAGCCCCAAGATGGCCCCAAGAGGCCCCCAGGAGCCTCCCAAGAGGCCTCCAAGAGACCCCCAAGAGGCCCCCAAGAGGCCCCAAGAGACCCCCAAGAGGCCCCCAAGAGGCCCCCAAGAGGCCCCCAGAGGCCCCACGCAGGGCCCCCAAGATGTCTCCAAGAGGCCCCCAAGAGGACCCCAAGAGGCTCCAAGAGGCCCCCAAGAGGCCCCCAAGAGGCCCCCAAGAGGCCCCAAGAGGCTCCAAGAGGCCCCCAAGAGGCCCCACGAGGAGCCCGAACGACTCACACCAGGACGAGGAGCCCGAACGACTCACACCACGAAGAGCCCGAACGACTCACACCACAAGGAGGGGCCCGAACGACTCACACCAGGACGAGGCGCCCGAACGACTCACACCACGAGGAGCCCGAACGACTCACACCAGGACGAGGGCCCCGAACGACTCACACCACGAGGGCCCGAACGACTCACACCACGAGGAGGGGCCCGAACGACTCACACCAGGACGAGGGGCCCGAACAACTCACACCACGAGAAGCCCGAACGACTCACACCAGGACGAAGAGCCCGAACGACTCACACCACGAAGAGCCCGAACGACTCACACCAGGAAGAAGGGCCCGAACGACTCACACCCGGACGAGAAACCCCAAACGACTCAAATCAGGAGGAGCGCTTTCTCTCCCTCCTCCTCCGCCTCGTCCTTCTCCCGCTCCCCCCACAAGGAGGATGTACAAGGAGGCGGGAGGAAGGAGGAACAGGGGAGATATGCGGGGGCAAGCGGACACACGCCTGAAAAACACGACTGTCGGCATGCTTCGCAAGAGTTGCTGCTGTGAGATGGGCTGGTGGGGATACGCGAAGCGCAAAGAATTTGCTGCCAGACTCGCCCGTTCACCTACGCATCCGTCCGCCCGCATTGAAGGGGCCCCAGGACACACAAATAAATACACACAAATAAAAAGATTACCCATATTTTCTCATATGTTCTGGGTTTTTGTCTTCCCCCCCACTTCCCATATTTTCCCATATTCTGTGGGGAATCGAGGATTAATTGTGTCTGTGTGTTTTTTCCCCTCCTGATGTTAGTCTGCAATCGACCGTCCTCCGCCCGACACTGTGAACCATCTGCTCATGGATATCTCATGGGAGTCTCCCATACCATCTTGGTGGCTCTTGCGAATCGACGCTAATCGGCGGTGCTCGAGAGTGAATCGACGCGAGTCGACGCTACATCGACGCCGAATCGACGCCACGTCGGCGCTGTCTCATCCATCAGACACAGATAGATAGACGCCAGTGCGCTCTAAAGACGGAAGTCCGAGGACAAACAAGGCTCCCATGATCTGCGACCGAAGACGAAATCCCGCAGATGGCACTTACCGTTTCCCCGCCCCCTCTTCTGGGGACAGTGTGGCCGAGCACCCCGATGTTCGCGGCCGGGCTGTGCTGCGTGTGAGGGGGGGGGGTCAGGCAACTGTCCTTTCTTGCACGCCTCACCCCGTCACAACGGAAGTTCGGACCCTCCAGCGCACTGAGGCAAACACGCGTCCGCTGTTTGTTCATGTATTGTTCTCTAAGAGAACCGCAACAAGCAGAGTGTTGAAAGAGGCGTAGATCGAGGCAAGAGGGGGAGAAAGAGAGAGAGAAGGGTGGAGGCATGGGGGAGCATGCCGTGGTCTGATGTTGTGGGCGGGCGTTCGGAGTGGCTTCTTGAGCGAGACCATGCGCACCACCCCGAACGCCGGCCCAGAAGATCAGACCACGACGTGCTCCCCCACGCCTCCACCCCTTTATTTCTTTCTCTCTCTCTCTCTCTCTCTATCCCTCTCTCTCCCTCTCTCTCTCTCTCTGTCCCCCCATCTTACATCGATCTACGCCTCTGCCCACCGATCCGACCAGGACTCTCTCGGGGGCGGGGGGTGGTGGCACGGTGCCCGCTGCGGACGCTCGCGGCCGCCCATCTGGCGCGGAGGCCGTCTGGAACATGCCCCCCCCCCCCTTATCAATCTTGTCCCAAGCCCGGGGCCTGCCCTTGCCACGTGCAGAATCTGGGGCAAGCAATCCCACGCAAAAACTCGCTGGAAACACATCGCGCACCGTGCAATTGAATGAAACGTCCTCCAAGCAATCAACTTCTTCGATTGTTGGCCGTTCGTTCCGCATCGCCCTCAAATTCGTCCTGCCCTCCCTCCCTCCTCTGTTCAAACCGCTCTTCCCTCTTGCCTCCCACATGCAGAATCAAATGCAGAAGTAGAATAACCATACACATTCGGAGGGTCGCGAAGAGTTCTTCGATCGGCGTTGGACACCCTCCCTGGCGCGCGGAGCGCGCCAGGCGCGGAGCCAGAGGAGCCAATGTATAGAACAAGGGGCCCTGCTGCCGGGCCAAAACCTGGTGCACACAGGAGACTACGTGCCTTCCCCCTTCCTCGTTCTCCCCCCTGCGTCCGACCGGATCCCTCCTCTCCTCCTCCCTCCGTCCTCTCTCCCTCCCTCTTCCCTCCTCCATCCCTCGAGGGCCTCCCAGCCGGGGCCGAGGCGAATGCGGTTGGAAGAGTGAGCCGCATCGCCTCTGCATCGGCGACGGCGAGACGGAGAATCACGGACCCCAGATCGCGCCACATCGCCGATGCATCGTCGATGCCAGGCGATCCTCAGACTCGGAACCCCACTTGGGAGGCCGGTGCTGGGGTCCTCCTCCTCCTCCTCCTCCTCCTCCTCCTCCCTCCTCCCTCCTCCCTCCTCCCTCCTCCCTCCTCCTCCTCCTCCTCCTCCTCCTCCTCCTCCTCCTCCTCCTCCTCCTCCTCCTCCTCCTCTCCCTCCTCCTCCTACTCCTCCCATATCCCTCCTCCTCCTCCCTCCTCCTCCTCCTCCTCCTCCTCTCCCTCCTCCCCCTCCTGACGGGATAAACGGATTTATATATGAAGAAATTTATACATGAACTCATCTTTGTTTTAGATACTACATCCCTGCATTTTTAAGGTTTTAATGCATGATCCGCACGCGGAGCATGTAGTAAAAACGCACTGTAGGCCCAAAGAGGCGAGAACGAAGGAAGAGTATAATCATAGAGGCCTCCTAGATGGGGTCGGAGTAGATGAGGTCGAAGTAGAAGGGGAGACAACGAAGGAAGGGTATAATCATAGAGGCCTCTAAATGGGGTCGGAGTAGATGGGGTCGGAGGATCGCGCCGCATCGCCGATACATCGGCGATGCATCGTCGATGCATCGGCGATGCACCAGCGATGCACCGGCGATGCATCGTCGACGTCGGCGATGTATCGGCGACGTCGACGTGAAGCAAATCGGGCTCCACATCGAGCCGCATCGGCGATGCATCGCCGATGTGACGCGATCCCCCGACCCCATCTACTCCGACCCCATCTAGGAGGCCTGCGAGTATAGCGGTAGGTAACTACCTTATGCTCCTCTGACCTCCTCCCTCCCTCCTCCTTGAGAGGCAGCGTCAGGGTGGGACCAGCTCTTGGGGTGTGTGAAACATCGACCTGGAATCAGAATTTTACCCAGGATAGATCGGCGACAGGCGATAGGCCCTCGATGGCGAATCTGCACGCTCCTGGGCGGTGCGGGCTGTCAGGCCCCTACATAGAAGAAAAAAACAACGGCATTGACATAAACTTTTGACGGTCCGCGCGGATATCTTGAATCTGCGCTGGATCCCCCAGGCGAGGGCCCCCGCAAGGCGCAGACGGCCAAACACCTTCCGCCACGCGTCTCGCCATCGCTCGGACGTCCATTCCCCGTGCATTCTTTTGTGGATGCCTCGAAAATGGACACTCTAACAATCCCATCATTGAATTAAAGATGTGTTTAGAATGTGTAAAACATGTTCTATTATCCCGGCAAAGCAACCTAACAGCCATGTGTAGGAGCATATCTGGAAGCATTCCCCTTAAGATTCGGATGAGAATCCAGTTGTAGAATTCTGCTGTTTCGCCGTCGTTGTCGCCATTCGCGAGGCAGTCGCAGTGGCAGGATGCCGCAGTCGACAGTCACCGCCTCTGCCCATGCCCGCCTCAGCCTAAGCACTCCGCCTGCCTCAGCCTCAGCCTGCCTCAGCCTCTGGATTGTTACAGCTCCCCCTCCCTTTTGTTCCACCCTCCGCCCCCCTGGTCCCACCCCGCCCCCCCCCCCCATCGCCGCCCTCCCCCTCCCCCCCTTTCCCCCCCCCCCCCCCCACTCCCCCCTACCCCCCCCCTCCCGCACCCCCTCCCCACCCCCTCCTCCCCCTCCCCCCCCTCCCCCCCTCCCACACTCTGCAGCCTGCTTTAGCCTCAGCATCAGTCTGCCTTCAGCCTCGGCCTCAGCCTCAGCCTGCCTCAGCCTCAGACTGCATCAGCCTCAGCCTCAGCCTCAGCCTGCCTCAGCCTCCGCCTGCCTCAGCCTCAGCCTCAGCCTGCCTCTGCCTCAGCCTCAGCCTGCTTCAGCCTCAGCCTCAGTCTGCCGTCGGCCTCGGCCTCAGCCTCAGCCTGCCTCAGCCTCAGCCTGCATCAGCCTCAGCCTCAGCACGAAGCAACCCAGCTAGAAGGACAAAACGCTGAATGTACACCGATGTGTTCGACGACTGCGTATGTAATGATGTGACGATATACAGACTGAGCCTTTCGTGAATGTCTACATGTTTTTCTGACGCCTACAAACGGCGCTGACGTGTGTGAGAAAATTGTCCGCGCAGCAAAAGCCGGCGAAGCGTGCGGGAGCTCGCATGCTGAGACAGACTACGTCTGCAGACCGCCAGCTGCAAAAAAGTTGCGAGCGGCTCTTGGAAAATGTTTACGGAACGGAGCTACGGTGTCTGAAAACATTGACATCGAAGGGAAGAGCCTCGGAGCCCTGCAACCTGAGAAACACCGCAGGAACTCGCATACTGAAGAGGAATGCGTTGCAAACCGCACGCTGCGAACCCTGCAGGCTGAGAAGCACCGCAGGATGTCGCATGCTGAAAAGCACTTGCACTGCAGAGCGCTAGCATCTATCTCGGGCTCGGACCCCCCCGTCCTGATCCAGAACGCGTCCGGCCACGGCCTGAAAATGCCGTTCCAACTCCCGAGGATCAGCTGGCACTCCGGCTCTGGGACACTCCAGTACGTCTTGAGCACCTTGAGCCAGGCCCCATCTCGGGATCCCCACAGCACGCTGTACTTGACCGAGACCGTGCCGAACTCAAAACAATTGACCTCCGAAGGACCTGCGAGTGCAGGCTGAGAAACACCACGCGATTGCAGGGCACGGCATTGCGTGTCACATGAGTGCAGGCTGAGAAGCACCACATCTCGTTTGCCAGAGATCACTCCCAGGTTATTTGATCCCGCAACACCAGCCACAGCGTAGCTGCCACAGGGGCCGCAGATAGCAACGGTTCGGTCACCCAATTGGCGTTCCGGTGAGTCACAATTCGCGCGTGGCTCCACGAGCCTGTGTAGCGCGATTTGCGGGGCACCAGTGTGCTGTAGGTGGTGTTGCCGTAGCAGAAGACGGCCTCTGGAGCCCAGTGCGGATTCCAGCGGACAGCGTAGACCCTGTGGACGCCATTGCGGATGACGTCGCGCGCACCTTCGATATGTGCCACCCATCGAAGCCAGTCAAATGCTGAGCCATCGGTGATGTCAACAGCACCTGGGGCAGTCTCGCCATGTGGTAGTGCAACAGCGATTGGAGAGCGGCGCTGGCTTCGTCGCGGCCCACAATCTGGCGCGAGCAGGCTGCCTCTTGCAGGTGCTCCTGTGTGAAGAGCAGTGGGGCATCACAGCCAGTCTCGGCAGGCTGAGCAGCGCCACCGTCAGGCACGGCAGTCTGAGCAGCGCCGCCACGAGGAACATGAGGCTGAGCAGCGCCAGGCTCAGGCACGGCAGGCTGAGCAACGGCGCGAGGTGGACCGACATAGGTGGGCTCATCGGGTCGGCCGTTCTTATGGTAATGCAGGCGCATGGCTGAACCGTCTGCACGACGGAACTCGAAGAAGTGCCTGCCGTGGCCATCCGTGTTGGAGTAGTTAGGGTCGCGCTCTGTCTCGATGATGCGAAAGAGAACCTGGGCGATGCCCTGCCCGATTATGCGCTCAGCGAAACCCGGAGCGGCAGACCGAAGCAGTTGCTTCCAGTCGTAGGACGGGTCGTTTGTTACGTCTTTGAACGACAAGTTGTTGACAATGCACTCGGCGCGCAGCGCGCGCTGCCACTGGCAGGCGGTCTTGCCGCCCATCCCTGGTGTACGGCGGATGTCTTCGAGGTGAGCCTGCTCAAAGACCACGTCGACACCTGGCTGAGGAGTCGGTGCGGGCGGATCCGGCAGAATCTCCCACGGGCCATCGCACGGGGCCGGGGGTGGCGGGGGCGATGCCTTGCCGCGTGCTGGCATTGTGACAAGGCAGGCTGAGGAGCACCGCCGCGGCTGGACGGCCAGGTGAAACTCGAGCAAACATGGTTAAGGATGATGATGATGGTGTTGATAGGAAACCCGGTATCAGCGAGTTGATGTACAATGAGGTGTCCGCAAACGAGACACTGCTGTCAACGCTGTTATAACTAACCACAAACGAGACACTGCTATCAACGCTTGCACAATTAAAAAGAAACGCTGGCATTGACACTACTAGCAATACCAAAGTGGAGTTTAAACGAGGCACTGCCATCAACCGATTCAACTTCCAATGAAAGAAGATCACAAATGAGTTCACTCTGAAGTGACCCATGGGTATCAATGCGAGAAGTCTCTGCAAACTATTCACTCATGGCGACCGCCGCGCACACGCGTGTAGGAAATCGTTGATGATGATAGTGGTAATGGAGTGGGGGCCAGTAATGCAGATACACTGCTGTGCATTCACTTGCTGCGAAAAGAAACTCTGCATGAATGATGAGTTGTCCACAAACGAGACACTGCTATCAACACTTGTATAAGTAAAAAGAAACGCTGCTATCGACACTTCCCCCAATACTAAAGTTGTCTTTAAACGAGTCACTGCCATGAACGGCTTCAACTACAGTGTAACGAAAGGAACTGCAGGCTGAGAAGCACCGCAGGCCAACGTGAACCAGTCGTGGTGATGAGGATGAGTGAAATCTGCGATGATGATAGCGATCATGAAGTCGGTTGTAGGAACCCACTTTTGTAGTAACCAACATACACTGGTATGCATTCACTTATGGTGAAAGGAAACTCGGTATCAGTGAGTTGATATAGAATGAGTTGTCCGCAAACGAGACACTGCTATCAACGCTTTTAGAACGAAGCGAACCCATCAGAACACTGTTATCAACGGAAAGAATGCTGTAGAAGGACAAAGCGCTGAATGTACACCGATGTGTTCGACGACTGCGTATGTAATGATGTGACGATATACAGACTGAGCCCTTCGTGAATGTCTACATGTTTTTCTGACGCCTACAAACGGCGCTGACGGTGTGAGAAAATTGTCCGCGCAGCAAAAGCCGGCGAAGCGTGCGGGAGCTCGCATGCTGAGACAGACTACGTCTGCAGACCGCCAGCTGCAAAAGGTTGCGAGCGGCTCTTGGAAGATGTTTACGGAACGGAGCTACGGTGTCTGAAAACATTGGCATCGAAGCGAAGAGCCTCGGAGCCCTGCAGCCTGAGAAACACCGCAGGAACTCGCATACTGAAAAGGAATGCATTGCAAACCGCACGTTGGGAACCCTGCAGGCTGAGAAGCACCGCAGGATGTCGCATGCTGAAAGCACTTGTACTGCAGAGCGCAAGCTGCGAAACCTGCAGGCTGAGAAGCACCGCAGGAACTCGCATGCTTTCGAACACTACTGCTCGAGACCGCAGCTGGAGAGCGGCAGACCGCAGGCTGAGAAGCACCGCGGGCAGGGAGACTTGCAAAACTCAGATGTCCTGATCGTCTTGGAGGAAGTCACGCCAGTCCGGCGGCTGCCAAGAATCGATGATGCGCCTGGAGCCACCGCCCGTGCTGCCGCCGATGTCCAGGTAGTCGCCATCGGCCCTGAACAGACGGCCGTGCCCCAACGCCAGAATCGCTTGGTTGCGGATTTGAAGCAGCGCTCCGCTCTCAAACATCTGCAACACGTCCAGCTGCCTGCGCGTGAAGTTCGGCTTTGGCTGGCCAGCCTGGGCAGACAGATGGCGGGAAAGCCGCTCCCCCTCGTTGGAGCGCGCGATGGCCTCGGCCTTCTGGTGGTGCAGCCGGCGCCGCTGTTGCCGCAGAGCTTCCTCGGGAACTGCTGCATCACGGCCCTCACTGTGATCAGCTTGCAACGCTTGCGTTAGCCAATCAACGTCGAAGCGCCCTGAGAAGGCCAGCACCTCCCAGATCTGTTTGGTACCGGCCACACGTTGCAAATGGCGATGCCACCGCTTACGCTTCTGGTCTTTCACAAACTTGGCGACGCTACCCAGACCTGCACCCTTGGCCTGGCCACCTTTTCCCGCAGGCTGAGAAGCACCGTGAGAACCTTTCTTACCGCCTGGCCCTTTGTTCGGACCCTGCGGAACCGCATGGCCCCCTTGTGGCGCAGACTTGCCTTTCGCTTTTCCCTTTTCGATATCCCGTTCCTGAAGCGCACGCTGCTGCCGCGACTGCTCGTACTGGTCGCGAGCTACTCTGACCAATTCCTGGCGCTCAGGCTCCGTGAGAACGTAGCGCATGTCGTCGATGTTCTTGCTCCGCAGAAAGTCATGTCGAAGCTTAAGGACAGAGAGAATGGCTCGGCCAGTCTCCTCCTGAGACGCAAAGGCCGCGTCATATTCCGAGCCAGGCTGAGGAGCGCCAGCTGGATCAGTGTCCGCTGGCTCCGTGGACTTCCTCTTTTTGAAAAGCAAGAGACTGAGATGATGGAGGACTTTCGGATCGTACTCCTCGTCGTACCTGTCGTCCCAAAGCTGCCTCAGCTCCCTGTGCAAGTCGTCCGCGCGATTCTGAACGACATCCTCGACGTAGTCGGGATCACCCGGTGAAGTCGGTGAAAGCGGAGGAGTAGAACTCGGCGACCGATCCCAATGCACAGAAGACTCGGCGTCCGCCTGTACGCTGACGTCGGCGTCGGAGACGTTTTCGACGACAATCTTCCGCCTCTTGCTCTCCCCAGGCTGAATAGCACCAGGGAGAGTGAGCACAACCGCCACCGCATCGTGTGCGTCGTTGCGCATGCCACGATCCGTAAAAGACGCGCCAACGGCAATGGAGCAGAAACGGGCGACTGCTCCGCAGACCGCGACGTGGTCGCCTTTGAGGTCGGCCGGAGTGGCATGGACCTCCCAGAGCTTCTCGTCGTTCTGCTGGCGCTGGTAAGCCTCCCGCGCCTCCTGGAAAGTGAGGTTGTCGTCGCCGACTACAAGCAGAACGACTGCCTGGCTCAGATTCTCAAGAATCTTTCCCAGGCAGTCCAGGTGCAAGCGGAGATTGCGAACTGTCCGCTTTCGAGTCTGGATGGTCGGCGGTTTCTTGCCGCACACGATGTGCATGTTGGCGATCACCACGTGGAACTTGTCATGGCCTGGTTTGTTCACCTCAAAATGTGAAATAACAGCATCAATATCTCGGCCGCTAGGAGGCCTGTAAACTTTGCTGTCTTCGCACAGAGTCAGTTCCGCAGGCTGAGAAGCACCGCGGAACCCCCAGAGAGTCAAGTAGTTGTCGACCTCCGAGAAGCGAATGCCATCACCGAAAGGCTTACTGAGGATCTCTGTCACGTTGATCCCTGCTCGGCGAAAGCCTTCACGGAACGCACCGACCTCGCAGCCACAGACAATATCAGCATCAGCGGTCTCCACTATCGTGGCGCACACCCTTCCGAAGTTAGCGCAGTGAGTGGCCGCCTGCTTACCAGTCATCATGCCCTGCTCGAACACGAAATTGAACGAGGCGACCGTGAAAGACGCAGGCTGCACAGCGCCAGAACCAGGCGTCTGTCCACCTTCCTCCGCAGGCTGAGAAGCACCGCGAGGCGGCGCAGGCTGAGAAGCACCGCGAGGCGGCGACACTTCGGACGAGCCTCGCGGAGCAGAGGCTGCGGATGAACGTTGGACTTGGGGGTACGGCCAGGGGAACGCCATTGCAATCAAAACTCAGTGGACTGCAGTGAATGAATGTAGTGGCCAATTGAATGCAGAGGACTGCAGAGTCACTAGCAAGTCCTGAACCAAACACAGCTGTGGCGGAAGGAATATGAAGCGTCTGGCTATTCAAAATGTTGCCCGGCAATGGAGTTCTGGGAACTCGAAGACCAGGAAGTGGACTAGAGTTGGCTCTGGGCATCCAAAATGTAGCCGAATGGAGTTCTGGGAACTCGAAGACCACGAAGTGGCCTACAGTTGGCTCCGGGCATTCAGAATGTGGCCCGGGAATGGAGTTCTGGGAGGTCGAGAGCACGGAAGTGTGTGACTGTTTGCATCTGTTTTCTAAATGGTGCCTCGGGAATGCTTCCTGGATGTCAAGAGAGCACGAAGTGTGTGACTGTTGCATCCGGGTATTCAGAATGTGGCCTGGGAATGGAGTTCTGGAAGTCGAAGAGCACGAAGTGTGTGACTGTTGGTGAAAAACGAGCCCGGCACCCTGCCGCCCGGCAACTCCCCAACACCTGCCCGGACCCCCCTGTGGAGTGATCTGTGAGCTCTTTTGAGACCACTAGAAACCTATCAGTCTTCGCTGTTAGGTAACCTTAAGATTCAGACGAAAATCCAGTTGTCGAATTCTGCTGTTCTCGCAGTCGTAGTAGCATTCGCGATGACAGTCGCAGCGGCAACGGCAGTCGCAGTCACAGCCTCAGCCTCAGCCTGCCTCCTCCTCCTCCTGCTCTTTCTCCTGCTAATCCTCCTCCTCCTCCTCCTCCTCCTCCTCCTCCTCCTCCTCCTCCTCTTCCTCCTGCTCGTCCTCGTTCTCGTCCTCCTCGTCTTGCTCGTCCTCCTCCCCCTGGTGCTCTCTCCTCCTCCTCCTCCTCCTCCTCCTCCTCCTCCTCCTCCTCCTCCTGGTGGTCCTCGTTCTCCTCCTCCTGGTGCTCTCCCCCCACCTCCTCCTCCTCGTCCTCCTCCTCCTCCTCCTCCTCGTCCTCCTCCTCCTCTTCCTCCTCCTCCTCCTCCTCCTCCTCCTCCTCCTCCTCCTCCTCCTCCTCCCCGTCCTCCTCGTCCTCCTCGTCCTCCTCGTCCTCCTCGTCCTCCTCGTCCTCCTCGTCCTCCTCGTCCTTCTCCTGTCTCCTCCTGTCTCCTCCTGCCTCCTCCTGCCTCCTCCCTCCTCCTCCTCCTCCTCCTCCTCCCTCCTTGGTGGTCCTCCTTCTGCCTCCTCCTGGTACTCTCCCCCCCCTCCTCCTCCCTCCTCCTCGTCCTCGTCTCTCCGCCTCCTCCTCCTCCTCCTCCTCCTCCTCCCTCTTCCTCCTCCTCCTCCTCCTCCTCCTCCTCCTCCTCCTCCTCCTCCTCCTCCTCCTCCTCCTCCTCCTCCTCCTCCTCCTGGTACTCCTCCCCTCCCCTCCTCCTCCTCCTCCTCCTCCTCCTCTTCCTGGTCGTCCTCCTCCTCCTGGTCGTCCTCCTCCTCCTGCTCGTCCTCCTCCTCCTCCTGCTCGTCCTTCTTCTCCTGCTCCTCCTGCTCCTCGTCCTGCTCCTGCTCGTCCTCGTCCTCCTGGTCTTGCTCGTCCTCCTCCTCGTCGTGCTCTTGCCCCTGCTGAAAATGTGGCCCAGGAATGGGAGTTCTGGGAAGTCGAAGAGCACGAAGTTGCCTACAGTTGGCTACGGGCATTCAAAATGTGGCCCGGGAATGGAGTTCTGGGAACTCGAAGAGCACGAAGTGGCCTACAGTTGGCTCCGGGCATTCAAAATGTGGCCCGGGAATGGAGTTCTGGGAACTCGAAGAGCACGAAGTGGCCTACAGTTGGCTCCGGGCATTCAAAATGTGGCCCGGGAATGGAGTTCTGGGAACTCGAAGAGCACGAAGTGGCCTACAGTTGGCTCCGGGCATCCAAAATGTGGCCCGGGAATGGAGTTCTGGGAACTCGAAGAGCACGAAGTGTGTGACTGTTGCATCCGGTTATTCTAAATGTGGCCCGGGAATGGCGTTCGAGATCTCGAAGAGCACGAAGTGTGTGACTGTTGCATCCGGGTATTCAGAATGTGGCCTGGGAATGGAGTTCTGGGAAGTCGAAGAGCACGAAGTGTGTGACTGTTGGTGAAAAACGAGCCCGGCACCCTGCCGCCCGGCAACTCCCCAACACCTGCCCGGACCCCCCTGTGGAGTGATCTGTGAGCTCTTTTGAGACCACTAGAAACCTATCAGTCTTCGCTGTTAGGTAAAAAGGCACCACGCATACAGACTGTACAAAACATGGGCTCCTCCTGCCCCACCTCCACCTCCTGCTTCTGCTCCTCCACGGTGGGCTAGCCAAGGCTACAAGCGAACGAGGAACGGTGACAAGGTCTGCGAGAGAGTTCGCTCCACATCCGCCTCCTGCAACTCCACATCCACCTCCTGCTTCTCCTCCGCCGCTCTGTGGGGAAGTCGCTCCGCGTGCTGCTGTGGCGTACGGCTTCCCACCTGGATGAACACACAGCACAAACATGAACCGTCGGAGGTCCTCGCGGACTCCTCGGGTCGGCGCAGAGCCCCTCCCGGACGAGGGCCCGGCGCCGATCCAAGAAATCCGTACAGAAATCCACAAGTTCGTGTTCAAGCCGTTCTCGTTCGACCACAGCGGGAGGAGCCACAGCGGGAGGATCCTGAGGCGGGTTGCCCACATGCAGGATCCCAGAGTACGAGGTCTTGAAGGAGGCCACCTGGGCCGCCGCTTCGCACGGGGGCGCCGCGCAGACAAGCCGTCGCACGCCGACACGGGCAGCGCGGATGGAACCGAGCGAGAGCGAAGGCGTAAAGGAGACTGTCCCGGCGGTAAGAAGCCAGGAAGAGGACGGTGACGAAGAATAAGAAAACCAAAGGGAAGGGGCGATCTGGGCTCGGCCAGGCCCAACCTGCACAGCCCATCCATCTGGTCCTTCACCACTCGCCTGCAACACCGGCCACCATGCCCACCCTCCCTTACAGAGTACCAGACCACGTGGGCAAACTCACGAACCAAGCGTGGACTGCCTAATCATGTCTGGAGTTGCCGAATCATCTTCTTGGATAGGGAGGAAAAAACTGCATGAGCAGAAATTGTCCGAGGTGCGCGCGGATTTCCTGGATCGGCGGAGCGCGCCAGGGGCGGCGCCGCAAGGGGCGCCCAGCGCCGATCGAAGAAATGCCTACAGAACTCTGAAAGTTATGCTTACGCAGTGTCTTCTCCATGTGGCAGTTCATGGGAGCCTTCCATCTCGTCTTGCTGGTTCTCTCGAACCAAGGCTAATCGACGCTGATCGAAGGCACTCGACTCTAATCGACGCTGCATCGACGCTAGTCGACGTGGTGCTTACCATCGATTGCCAGACACTACCGCATGCTAACGGAATATACGATGAAAAGGGCAATCAAGCCTACACGGATACTGATGTGCTTTGTGCGCCAAGAGCAAGTGGGGCTCGCCCTTCAGGGGCTATTCAGCCTAAATGACAGTGCACAGAATTATCTGATGCACAGCAATCGGCGAAGCATCGCCGATGCATTGGCGATGCACCGTCGACGTCGGCGATGCATCGGCGCCGTCGGCGTGGAGCAAGTCAGGCTCGCCTCGCATCTAGCCGCATCACCGATACATCGGCGACGCGGCGCGATCCTCCAACCGCATCTACTCCGACCCCACCTGGGAGGCCTAGATCTGCCCTGCGTTACTCCTCGCAGCAGAACTTAATCTGAATTGCTGCGGGGCGTCATCTCTGGACCCCAGGTGGCCCGTGCTATGTTGTCCAGTGTTGGCGTGCTGGCCCCTGGAATTTCTGAGCCTGACCATAGCGCGTCAGGGTATGTGATCGGAGGGATTCACGTAGGAGCATAGGCGAATCTCCAGGCGACTCCCTGGTTTCCTCCTCCTCCTCCTCCCTCCTCCTCCTCCTCCTCCTCCTCCTCCCCCTCCTCCTCCTCCGCCTCCTCCTCCTCCCTCCTCCGCCTCGTCCTCCTCCTCATGCTCCTCATCAGCCTCCTCCTCCCCTCCTCCTCCTCCTCCTCCTCCTCCTCCTCCTCCTCCTCCTCCTCCTCCTCCTCCTCCTCCTCCTCCTCTCCTCCTCCTCCTCCTCCTCCTCCTCCTCCTCCTCCTCCTCCTCCTCCTCCTCCTCCTCCTCCTCCTCCTCCTCCTCCTCCTCCTCCTCCTCCCCCCCCCTCCGCACACCCTTCGAAATCTCCCGCTGCGGGAGCCACTCACGGGGGGCGTCGGGGGACGGAGGACTGGGAGAAGAGCGACGGGGGAGAGGTTTGGGCGGGCGAGAGGCCGAAGGCTGGGGACCAGGGACAGGGGGTGGGGGGCCAGAACACTCGACCGCATCCCAGATGGGCAACGCTTGGCCCCTTCAGGGGCCCTGAAGGGCCCCTTTACGGGCGGGGGGGGGCTGGCATACTCATTTGGGCGCCCGAAGTGGGTACAGAAAAAATGGGTACGATGCCAAGCAACAATTGTTGTTCAGAACCGACAGCGTCCGCGACCTCGCCGACAGCGAACCCTGTTCAGAATGAATAAGAACTGATGTTGGACTTTGTACCCATTGTTTCCGTACCCATTTCGATCGTCCCGAACTCAACCTCATCCCAGGGCCCAGGGACCGGCTTGTTGCCCTGGACAATCTCTATTGAGTTGTCGACGATGCTGGGGCACAGAATTGGCCTCAAGAGACAGAACATCGAAAAAACTGTCGCCGTGATCTCTCGCAAAGAGGGTCGGGGACTCCGAAGAGTGCGGACTGCAAAGGGTGTGGTCTGCAACCCGCACCCCTGGGGGGCGCGAGGACCTCGACTGAGTTCCCCGCCGCGCCCCGAGCTGGCACGACGAAAGAAACGTGGTGCCCCTCCTCCTCCTCCTCCTCCTCCTCCTCCTCCTCCTCCTCCTCCTCCTCCTCCTCCTCCTCCTCCTCCTCCTCCTCCTCCTCCTCCTCCTCCTCCCTGGTCGGTCGTCGAGGAGGAGGTCTGGGACCCCCCGCCCGCCCTTGGGGACACGGGACGGGGACGGGAGAGGGGCCACGACGGCGACGGTGAGGAGAAGGGCGCGAGGGCAGGGGAAGGGCGGAGGTCTGCTGGGGGGTGCAAGGGCCTAGGCTTGACGAACAAAAAAAAAAAAAACGCACCCAAACCTACAAGGAGGAGGAATGGGCAAGGGCAAGGAGATGAGGGCGCCATAGGTATGGGCGCGAGATGTCGGACCCTGGGGGAGCTCCCACTCGAGCGGGGACCCCCGTCCGACAACACACACACACACAGACCCCCCCAGAATTCCACCCGGGGAAGTCTGGGTGTCGCATGGGTGTGAATGCTAGTTGTGAACTCACGATGCATTGGGGATGGCGATCCTGGGAAGCGCCCCCGAACGTGCCCGCACAGCACCAGCCCCGGGTTGTGAGCGAGGCCAGCCGCGATTCCTCCCGCGCGGCGCTGGCGTCGCAACCAGGAAACGTGCCGAGACCTCTGGCGCCACAGAGAAACGCAACGGCGGCCTCTGCCAAGTTCGGAGCCCCCCCTCGGGCTCGAGGACCATCAGAAGGGGGCCCCCGGAGTGGGGGTGCAGGGCTCCAGGGGCCAGTGCCACGAACGAATAAAAAACCCGACGCCGGCACCGGCCGTGGCCGTGCCCCTGGTCCCGGGGTCCCAGGACCCTGGGGCCCAGGGGGTCCCGGGGGGAGGTCCCGCCTTCAGGGTCGGCGGCACGGGCCGCTATCGGCTACACGCAAGAGTGACCTTAGGCTCAGGTCGGGCATGTCCTCCTACAGGCGGATCTGGGACGAAAAACAACAAATACTCCCAAAAAATATTCGAGAGTTGTCAAAAATAGTTTTAAAAAACGTCCACCGCCTATTTTTTTACTATTTTTGAATTTTCCCCCTGTAGAGGCACATGCCCGATTTAACCTTAGGCAAGAGTGACTTTTTGTGCGCGGCTTTCGGGGACCCGCGGAGGGGCCAAACACAAGCGCGCAAGATACTACTATCGCATCGCGCTCGGCGATCGGGTGACCCCGGTGGGCCCGCCACCAAAGGTCACACTGGCGAAGGGTCACTCTAACGTGTAGTCGACGCAAGACCTTCGCACTGAAAATCACGACGTCGGACGTGTCAGTACGTGTCAGGTACAGACGCGTGACGGATGGTCTCCACATCCAGTCCCCGCACCCCTCGCCCTCCCTCCCCTCCGTGTACCCTCTGCCGACAGCACGGACAATCCAGGGCAAGGGACACACTGTCCAGGACAACGACCTCCCGTATCCAGACAGCTCTGCCTGAAAACTGCGCGCTGTAGGCGACAGACTCTGGACAAAAAGGGCGGTGAGGGCCCAGGAGGGCAAGCAAGGGGGAGGAGAAGGGGAAAGACAGGAAGAAGAGGAGGAGGAGGAGGAGGAGGAGGAGGAGGAGGAAGGGGAAGATGGAGAAGGGGATGAGGTCGCGAGAGAAAGAGGGAGGGGGAACGAGAAAGGAGGGGGAAGGGAGAAGGTCAAGGCACAGGAACAAATGGAACAGTTTTAGGAGATCGTCAGCATCATCATCCTCATCATCAGCATCATCGTCCTCCTCATCATCATCAGCATCATCATCACCAGCATCATTATCATCATCAGCATCAACATGTCATCATCAGCCTCATCATCGCCGTCACCGTCACCGTCATCGACAACATCAGCATCATCTTATCATCAGCATCATCATCTCATCACCGTCATCAGCAGCAGCATCATATCAGCATCAGCATCATCGGCATCATCAGCATCATCATCAGCAGCAGCATCGTCATCGTCATCGTCATCGTCGTCATCATCATCATCAGCAGCAGCAGCAGCATCAGCATCAGCATCAGCATCATCCGCATCCTTCTCCCCATCCTCCTCCTCCTCCTCCTCCTCCTCCTCTTCCTCCTCCTCCTCCTCATCATCATCATAATCATCATCATCATCATCATCATCACTATCACAATCACCATCACCATCACCATCAGCAGCAACATCATCATTATTCTGCTCCGCCCCTGCCTCCTTCTCCTCCTCCTCCTCCTCCTCCGCCTCCTCGTCCGCCTCCTCCTGCTCTTGGAAAGAAAAGGCCACGGTCTCAGAGCAGCCAGTCTGGAGGCCGCACCTTGCCACGGCGGTATATAGGTACCGACTCGCGGCGGAGGTTGATGAGGTGAGGGTTGCCGCCGTCGTCGGGCAGCGCCTGGATCGGGGGAGCGGGGAAAGAGACAGAAAGAGGAGAGGAGGCGGCATGTGGATCTCGCATCGCCAGAGAACGAGTCCTCCTGCCCGATGTTCCTTGCAGGGGGGAGGCTGAGAAAACACATGGGAGAGGAAAGAGACCGTGACGAGGCGAGGAAAAGCAGGAGGGGCTAATGCGCGTGCCTAAATACATATCCTATACGTATACCGGCTCATCGACATATACACAGACAGATACACATACGCATACAAATACCTGTATGCATGTATATACGTGCACATACACATACCCATAGACATTGTCGTAGTAGTCGTGGTCGTCGTCATAGTTATCGTCGTCGCGGCGGAAATCATCTTCCCTCTATTATTGGACGGGCCTCCCAGGGAATAATCCATTGTGGGCTACCCTACACGCGAGGGGATGTGTGATCATCTTCTCATGAAAATTGCAGTAGGAATCAGTGGTTGTGGCTGTAGCCGTAGGTGTAGTCGTGGTTATAATCGTGATTGCAATCGTGATTGTAGTCGTGATTGTAGTCGTAATCGTCGTCGTGGTCGTCGTCGTAATCTGAGTCGTAGTCGTAAGCGTCGTCGTCGTCGCGGCGGAGATGATCTTCCCTCTATTGGTGGGCGGGCTGGGTAATGTTGGGGAATTCTTTCTCCCAGGGAAACTGCCCCTGGGCTGCCCTGCAGCACAGAAGAAGTTTGAGCACGTTGTTAAGAGGATTTCAATTTAGATCAACACATTCTTCGCCGAAGCTGTTGCACAATCTTTGTGAGGGCCCTCGTGGGGCCTGAGCGTCAACAGTTCTTCTGAGGATGGAGCCTCTGAAGATAGAGTTTCTGATAATCGAATTTCTGAGGCAGGATTTTCCGTAAAAGCGCTCCTGATGCATAAGTAGTCGCAGTCGTCGTAGTCGTAGTCGCAGTCGTAGTCGTAGCTGTCGTCGTCGTCGTTGCGGGGCGGGTGCCGCAGAAAAGAAATTAGTTCCCCCCTATTGGTGAGACCCCAGTCCTTCAATACGGTCACCGAGAATTAGTCAGTTATCCCCTATTGCGGGGGGGGGGTAAGACCCTTTTGGTGTGTATATATACATAGAGAGATAAACATATATAAAAAAAAAAAAAAAAAAAAAAAAAAAAAAAAAAAAAAAAAAAAAAAAAAACAAAGAAAAGCGCGCTTCGCGCGCGCTTATGTCCTCGCCGCGCCCAAGGAACTCGCATCGCAAGTCGTCAAAGAGGAACGCAGGGATAATTCTGGAGCACCTTCTGGGGTGGTGGAGGGACCTGCGGCAATTAAGTCTGGGGATCCTGGCGGCGTGTCGGGGAGTCCTCTACGCTTCTTGCGCTCGTACGAACCCACCCGAGGACCGGAGGAGGAGGAGCCGAAGAAAAAAGGGAGCGGTGCCCGAGCCTGCCTCCGAGACTCTTGGGCGTCACCATCGGCTCGGGATGGGGAGAACAAGCAGGGCCGCAGGGGCAGCTCTGACGAGGCAACGCACTTTGACTGCACTCGTCCCCAGATATCCGGCGGCGGACAAACACCTCCCTTTGGTCAACCTCCCCTTAGCGAAAACGGCCTGGGACCGAAACCGACGGACCCGGACCCGCCAAAAAGGACGGCCACGACGCCCCCTCGCGAACCGAAGACGGCCAATTCCTTAATCGACGCGTCAGGGTAGGAGGCCTGTCCACCTCCGAGATGTGCCCAGCCAGCGGGGGCCGACGCCGGGTGAGCTGTGCAGGGCCTGCGGCGGGGCGCGGGCAGGGCCGCGCTCCCCCGCCCCGCCAAGGGGCCTCGAGAGCGCCGGGGGCAGAAAGGGGAGGCCGAGGTCAAGAGAGACAGCGGTGCAGGAGGAGGATCGAGGATCGAGGAGGAGGAGGAGGAGGAGGAGGAGTCAGGATGATCGAGGAGGAGTGAGTGAGGGAGGGAGGGAGAGAGGAAGAACGTCACGAGCGATCCAAGCGAGAGCAGGGAGATACAGTCGGACTTGATTGGAGAGGACACGCGAGAGGACACAAGACCCTTGCGAAGGCCACATCGCCATTGGAGTGTAAGAAGGCACGCGTCGCGAGGCACAGGACACAAGGATACCCTTGAGCTGGCAGGGTCGACCTACTAATATGGGCCGACTGTAGGGGAAGACCGTCACGAGCGATGCGAGCGAGAGCAGGCGACGAGGTCGAGCAGGACAGCGATGCAGGCAGGAGCAGGTTCCGAGGCAGGCATCGGCGGCGAGCCCAGGGGAGCGCAGGAGGGACGGGCCTTCCCAGAAGGCTCGGGAGGCCTCCGGTCTACCGAGAAGCTTCTGAGCCTTCTCCGAAGACAAAGACGGCCGCAGAAGGCCGGAAAGCTTCTGAGCAGTCCCGCCGCCTTCTGAGAATAAGCAAGCGCGTTCCACTACTCGCAAAGTCACCACTCGGCCAGGATCCGCCGTGGGGCATTTGGGGTATATTACATCGAGGCGAGCGTGGGCTTTTTCGGACGTTTGCGAGTAGGCACTTTGCGAGTAGTTGAACGCGCTCGGTGAGAAAAGGCCTGCTCCCTCTCAGTTCCCCCACGGTCGCGCCTCCGAAGGAAGGCAAGAAAGAAGAGCAGCGCGGGAGAGGCGAGGCCATGGTTTTGGACGCCCGAAATGGCTACGTAAAAAATGGGTACAATGCCCAACAACAAATGTTGTCCCAAACCAACAGCGGCCGCTGTTGGGCAGGCGGCCTTCTGTCTCAAATGGACACAGGCCGCGGCGGCGCGGACAGCGAGTCCTGTTCAAAATGAACAGGAACTGCTGTTGGGCATTGTGCGCATTTTTTCCGTCTCGATGTCGTTCGCGCTGACACTTGCAGAAGTGGCATAATTGAGGGGCTCCGCCGAAACGCCTCCTGGAGGTGCACCTGGCGTTACAGACAGCGTGAAGCATTGACATTGAGAACACATGGAGGGACAAATTTCGCGGCCCTGCCCAGAAGCCTGGCACAAAAGTACATCGTGGTGAAGGGAACCTGACAGAGTGGTAGGCTCGCTGATCACCGCTCATACTAGACAACAAGACCGAAACTAGCGCCGAACCAAGAGATCCACGCGGAGCTCCAAGGAGGTCTGTTTGTGCATCTTGCTGTGGCACCCACGCAACCCGTTGTGGCACCCGCCGTGCACAGCCTGCGTCCGCCAAATCCTCTGCGGCATCCAGCGGCAGCTCGTCTATGGGCCGCAGCATGTCCACCCGGGCCGCGGACTGCTTGTCGGCTGCACGCAAGGAGTGACCCTGGGCAAGAGTGACCTTTGGTACGTGGCCGAAGGGGGGGCCCAGTGGGGACACCACCAGGCGCGCAATCGGGCAGCCACTACTGTACGTGCGTTGGGAATTCTGTGTAATTATTTACAATACAACAACCGCCATGTTGGCCTACAAAAGGTAAACAAGACTCAAATGTGATTGGTTGGACTTTGAATGTAACATGTGCTGTTCCAGGCTTCCCACGAATATGTCTGCATGTGTATGATTGTGCGTATGTTTGATGCATGAATGCATGTCTGGTGTATGCACATGTGGGCGTAAATATGTAGATGTGCTGGCATTATGTATGTATGCATGTGTGTCCGGGAAGGCCAGGGACCAACATGTTACATTATTATGTGGCCAGGCGGCGCGAGCCTATTGGGCATTCTGTATTGGCCACAATATAAAGTCTACAAGTTGGTCTGGCATAGGAAACGAACACTTAAGGGTGATTCATTAGATGTTGAAGCTATCATGTGCTTCTCTGGGCTTCTCAAAGTTACAAAAGATCAACATGTTCGCTTGGAAACTCAAGCGGCCACTTAACACTGGTCGATTATAATTGATGTTGACAACATTGTACCAAACATGTTCTACAAAAGAAGAAACCTCGTTGCCGCTTCGATGACGCCCCGCGCGAGGTTTCGCCCCGCCGTGCTGCCCCGTTGCCACCTTGTTGCGGCCTCACTGCCGCCTCATTGCCGCCTCGTGCGCTGGGCGCACGCTTCTTACGGCTTGTGTATATACGTGAATATGCATGCACGTGTACGAGCGTATGTACACCGAAGTTAATAGAAATGCACGAGTGTACACATGTACCTAAGGCGGTGTTCATATGAATATGAATGCATGCATGTGCAAAGATGTACTTGGGCATGTATGCGTGATACATGTATGATGTATTATATATGCATGCGTGAAATATGTATGTGTGTACACGTACAAACATCCAGGTACATATAAACAAATCACGCGTAAACATATAGGTTCGTGTATTTATGTGTGCATGATCAGACAGTCGTGTACATACACGTATACGCATGCATACATGTTGACGTAGATACACAAACCGTGGGAGCCGTGCGCCCAGCGTACGAGGCGGCAATGAGGCGGTAATGATGCGGCAACGAGGTGGCAACGGGGCAGCACGGCAGGGCGAAACCTCGCACGGGGCATGATCGAGGCGGCAACGAGGTGCCTTTTCTTGAAAACGCTTGATGCATCGACGTTCACATCACCAATCGGCCAATGTTACGTAACCACTTGAGTTTCCAAGCGAACACGCCGACTTCTGTAATCTTGAGAACCCCAAAGAAACACATGATGACTTCAAAATCCAATGAATCACCGTCAAGTGTTCGTTTTCGATGCCAGACCAATGTGTAAACTTCCTGTTGTAAGCAATAGAGACAAACTCCCAACAGGCGCGCGCCGCCTGGTCCCATAATAATCAAGTATGTTGGTCCCTGGTCCTCCCGGACACACATGCATACATACATAATACCAGCACATCTACATACTTACGTTCAAATTGACATGTCTGATACATATATTCATGCATCATACGTACTCACATGCAGACACATGCATACGTATTATTGGAAAGCCTGGAACAACGCAAGCTACTTGCAAAATTAAAACCGATCACCGCTAACTACTGTTGATTAATTTACTGACCAACATGGCAACTATTCTGCTGTGAATAAAAATAAAAATAACCATAACAATAACAACTACAGAACTCCCGACGCACGACCAGTAGTAGTGGCCGCCCATGGCACCCGCCGGGACCTTTAGGATTCCTGAAGCCTCCCTAAGGAATCCTAGGTCTCAAAGAATCCCTAGGAATCCCTCGGCAATCCTAAGGAAACCTCCAGAAATCCTGAAGATTCCTTATCTACCCCTGGGATCCTTAAAGAATCCCTCGGACCAGACCCAGGAGCGGGGACCCGATCCGAAGGAATCCGTAGGGAATCTCAAGGAAACCATTGGGAACCCTAAGAAATCCGGAGGATTCCCTGTGGAATACAAGGGGGTGTCCTTGAGGAAACCCTACGAATCCACAGTAAATCCTGAAGAATCCCTGGGGGATAATACTGCCGGCCGGGACCAGACCGGCCACGCTGGGTTCCGTTAGGACGGTCTGCGGATTACTACGGATCCCTAGAAGATTCCCTAGGATTCCCTAGAAAATCCTAAGGATTCGGTAGGACTCCCTCAGGCTTCTTCCTGCTTGAGATTCATTAAAAGTTCTTTCCGGACCGGACCCGACCGCACCAGGCCCAGGACAGCCCGGGACCAGATCCTCCGAGGGAATCCCCAGGGAATCTTGAGGTTTTTTCAGATCCACAGGATTCCCTAGGGATTCCTTCGGATTTCATAATAAGAACTCCGAGGGATTCCTTAATAAGAAGATTCCCTAGGATTCCCTAAGGAATCCCCCCTGGCTTTTTGAGATTCCCTAGGGGTTACTTCGGGTCCGATCCCGCGGCACTTCCAATTTCGAAGACATTTTCGGCGCAGGATTCGAGCGAGCACAGTCTCCTGTTCGCCGCGATAGGCGACCATCGAGCTTCGGAAGCGGGCTGGGCACCCAAGGACGAGGAATCTTCCACGAGTCTCTCGAGGACCGAAACATAAAAATACACCCACACGTACAGATAAAACGCACATACGTCGCATTTACATGTGTGTACGTATGTATGTGTACATGTACGTGTGATCAGACTCACACTTGGGAAGGCGTATGTCCGTGATATGTGTATGTATATATATACACATATATATATATATGTGTGTGTGTGTCATGGGCGACCCTGTAGATGATGATGGTACTGGGCGACCCTGTATATGGGTGCCATGGGCTATGTGTGTAGGGCGCGATGATGATGGTAATGTATGGGTGCCATGGGCGACCCTGCCCTAGGTCTGGATAGAACGGTTGGGACTGGATAGAAGTTTCAGTGCTGGATAGAATTCTCAGTGCTTGAGGAGAGTCTGGCAATCCATCTGTTGAATCTCTCAATGCAGCCCAGTCCAGCGTTCTCGCTTCCTTCTCGTCCAGCCCGAACCTTCTGTCGTTTCTCTGCTTGGCCCCGAACCTGCGCCGAGCAGCCAGCCTGGGGAACTCCATCGCCTCTGCTTATCCCCGGTGCTTCAAACTCTCCTACACCTGCCCCACGAAGCATTATTTCCGCTCTCGCCCTGCTTCTCGTCGCATGCCCTGTAAACGATTGGAGACCTGCTTCAGCCTGTTCTGGATGTCTTTTATATCCACGCCGCTAGCCTCACATTGCCCAGCCTGAAGCTCTGACCGCTGCTGAAGAAGTGCACGTGGTGCTCTCCAAGTTCTCACCGTCCCTGCTCCTGCGGTGCTTGAGCAAAGTGTTGCTCAAATATATCCGCCTCCAGCAGATCGAAGCTCGTCCTTTCCTGTAGTGCCTTCGCGAGGTCCGTCAAGTACTCTGCCTTCACCGTGCCGTGTGTGACTGTATTCTACATCGCAGTCGGGTCGCATTTGGAAGGTTTGATTGGCGTCGCCTCTGTCTCTGTCGAATGGTTCTGATAGGTCAGCTCCAGCAGCAGAGGGAGGTGATCACGGGGTGAGGTGCCTCGTATAGTTTGCACTCTCGCGCCCATGTCATTCATCGCCTTTACCCTCTCAACTCGTCCCAGGTAGCACTGCGGCATGTACTGCACCCTTCTGGCCTTTATTTTTCCTGCGTGCATAGAAATTGGTTCTGGTGTAGTTGTGTGTGTGGTCGGCGCCGCCATGAACTGCTCGTCGAGAAGTGATGAATCACCTCGGCTGTTCCTCCTCGCCGTCGTTCTCTTGTGGCTGCTGGCACAAGTCCATCCCTTGGCATACTTCGCCATGCTCCGTTGGCCCGTGCGATTCCTATGCCATCGCTGGAGTCCGCGGAAAACACGGGCAGCGTTCGCTGCTGCGTCTCCTACAAGATTTGTCGCCACCATTTGAATGATATATTCTCTGTGTGTTTGTAAATGCCTAACTTGCCCTTGCCGCTCGGCAGCACGGTTTAATTCACAACGTCGTACACCACGTCCGGCACTCCCTCCTTCACTCGTACTGCTAATGCGCGCCCCCCTGCCCCCGGTGGAGAACCCCACGAGCGACGGATGCGGCGCGCCTGCATGCCCCTGCCCATTGAGATCGTGCAGCCTGCATGTCTATGTGTAAAGACCTTTTTGATAGGCGGTTTCAACCATCGATCTACCCTCCCCTCTCTGCCGCAGAACCCTTCCTGCTTAGCGGTGTCCCGTGTCTGTGCCAGCCAGCAGTATAGCATCCGCCGACGGGGCTGCCAACGCGATCTCGGCCAAGCGCACCGCCAAGGAGGCGAGGAGAGGGCTCAGGCCAATCAGCCTCAACAAGTGCGACGGTGCCGTCACGGTCTCGCTGTGTCCGTCGGAGTACCCGCCGCCTGCGGCTGCCGACGACGCGCATGGCACTCTCCTGCTGGAGTCATCGCCCCCGGCCCGTGCCTCGAATTGCTTGGGCGCGCAGAGGCCATCATCATCATCATCATCATCATCATCATCATCATCATCATCATCATCATCATCATCATCATCATCACCATCACCATCACCATCACCATCACCATCACCATCACCATCACCATAACCATAACCATAACCATAACCATAACCATCATCATCATCGTCGTCATCATCATCAGCATCAGCAGCATCATCATAATCATCATAATCATCAGCGGCAACACCATCGTAATCAGCATCATCACCATCATCAGCAGCATCCTCATTAGCATCATCATCATCATCATCATCATCATCATCATCATCATCATCATCAGCATCAGCATCATCATCATCATCATCATCATCATCATCATCATCATCATCATCATAATCGTCGTCATCATCATCATCAGTATCGGCATCGTCGATATCATCACCGCCATCATCGTCATCATGATCATCAGCATCATCGTCATCATCACCACCAACATCATCCTCCTCATCATCATCAGCATCATCATCGGCATCATCACCAATCATCATCATCATCATCATCATCATCATCATCATCATCATCATCATCAGCATCATCATCATCATCATCATCATCATCATGAGCATCAGCATCCTCATCATCCTCACCAGCATCATCATCGTCATCAGCAGCATCATCAGCATCATCATCATCATCGTCAGCAGCATCATCATCATCATCATCAGCAGCATCATCATCATCACAATCAGCATCGTCATCATCATCATCATCATTATCATCATGAGCATCGTCATCATCATCAGCAGCAGCATCATCATCATTGTCATAATCATCATCATCATCAGCAGAATCGTCATCATCATCCTAATCATCAGAATTATCATAATCATAAAGATCATCATCACCATCGTCATCGCCATCATCCTCATCAGCATCATCATCTACAGCATCATCAACATCAGCATCATCATCATATCTATCAGTATCATCATCATCAGCATCCTCATCATTACCGTCATCATCATAATCAACATAAGCATCATAAGCATCATAAGCATCATCATCATCACCATCGGCATCATCATCTTCATCATCATTTGCATCATCGTCATAAGCATCATCACCATCATCATCATGATCATCGTCGTCATCATCGTCAGATGCAACATCGTCATGATCACCATCATCATCACCAACATCATCAACATCACCATCACAATCACAATCACCAGCATCACAAGCATCATCATCATCAGCATCAGCAGCATCATCATTATCATCCTCATTATCATCATCGTCATTCCGTCGTCATCATCATCAGTATCATCATGTTCATAATCATGATCATAATCATTATCATCATAATCAACATCAACATCACCATCACTAGCATCATTATCAGCATCAGCAGCAACATCATCATCATCAGCAGCAGCAGCATCCTCATCATCATCGTCGTCGTCATCATCACATGTATCAGCATGATCATGATCATGATCAGAATCATGATCAACATCATCAGCAGCATCATCGTCGTGGTCGTCGTCGTCGTAGTCGGCGTCGTCGTCGTCGTCATCATCATCAGAATCATCATCCTCAGCTGAAGCAGCATCATCATAGTCCTCGTCTTCCTCCTCCATCTCATTCTCCTCCACATCCCCATTCAGCCTCCTCCTTACTATGGTGGTCTTGAATATTTTCGCTCACTGAACCCCTTCCCCCCAACCCTCCAACCTCGGCTGGCCGAACTCCCGCCTCCTAGGAGGACAAAAAAGTATCCATACCGCTACACCATGGACCTCTCCAGGAGCGCGTTCTTCGAGAAACGAAAAGTGACATCAACATAAACTTTCGAGGGCCCGCGCGGAACTCTTGGATCGACGCTGGAGCTCCCTGGCGGCGGGGCCGCCTCCGGCCCCGCCCATGGCGCACTCCGCGCGCCGTTGAGGGGGGTCCAGCGCCAATCCAGAAGATCCGCGCGGACCTCCGAAAATTTACGTTGTGTCATCAATTGTTCCCCGATTTCTGACCGGGATCCCGAGGCGAATCCGGACGTGGCGACGAGAGCAGGACAGCGGCATCGACATCTTTCCTCTTCCGATCCCTTTTTCGGCCGACCCCCTGGACGCCTTCTCCAGCACCGCCCCCGGCTTCTGCAGCAGGCTCACGCCCTCGGTGGCGGCGCCTGCGGGGGCAAAACGGGGCCCAAAGAGGGCCGAACGCCGCCGTCGCGCGCGCGGCGGGGACGCGCATCGCACGGCTCGGCGCGCGCGCGCGCGACTGCGCGGCCAACGTTCCAGGGCCGAGTCCTCCGCCCAACTTCGCGGGCGCAGCGTCGCGACTGTCGCTCGACGCGTCGCGAGACTCCGCAGAGGAGCTCGCACTGCCACTCGACACGAATGCTCACACGGCTCTGACTGAAGGGGCCCCGGGACACACAAACAAACAGACACGAATCCCAGGATTCCACAAATTTATTGGGTCTGCGTGTTTTTCCTCCTGGCTGACGCTGGCAAGCCTGAAAGTGCCAGCTACATTCCCGCCGCCGCCGGCCCAGGCAGGGCCTGTGCGGCGTCCTGGACTGGCGCCAGCGCCCTCCCGCCCTGGGCGCGGGAGGGCACACGCACGTGTCCAGGGCCAAAGGGAAGCCAGGCCAGGGCGGGTGTGAGCAGATGCGGGCTCCCGAAAAATGGCCGCGGCGCTAATGCTAGAGCCACATTTTGCAAACGACCCGCCCTCCATCTGTGAAACTGTTGTCAATATTTAGGCTTCAGGGTCATGAAAGGTGAGGAAGTCTCAGGCGAAACGCCCGGCCCGCCCTAAAAAATGGCCTCGGGGTGCGACAGGGAGAAGCTATTTATGAGGAAAAAGAATGGAGGAGGAGGAGGAGGAGGCAGGGAGGGGAGAGGGAGGAGGAGGAGGAGGAGAAGGAGGAGGAGGACGAGGAGGAGGAGGAGGAGGAGGAGGAGGGGGGGGAGGAGGGGGAGGAGGGGCAGGAGCTGCAACAGGAGCAAGAGGAGCAGCGCTGCTGAGCAGAGCACGCCGCTCGGCTCAAACAAATCTCATCCGGAGGTTCGGGAGAGGAGAACGCAACGATCCCTACATCGGTTTCGGTTTCGCTGTGTGTCGCCCGTGCGGCCGAGGCGAGGCTGCGCGAGGGCGATGATGATGTGTCTGCCGAGGCCAGGGCCAAGGCGGGCAACGAATGTTCGCGGTATATCTCGCGTGGGCCCGTGGGATTGTCCCGTGCTTGACGAGGTTGCCCGTGGATTGTCTTGTGGGTTGGCCCCTGGTTGTTCCGTGGTTGCCCCGTGGGTTGTCCAATCCGTGGTTGTCCCGTCCGTGGTTAACCCATGGGTTGTCCCATGGGTTGTCCCATGGGTTGTCCCGCGGATTATGGGTTGTCCCGTGGATTGTCCCGTGGTTGTACCGTGTGTTGTTCCGTGGGTTGTCCCGTCGAAATGGGAAACATCATGAAAATCAAAAAAACACATTGGAACGCACATCGGAATTCACACTGGAATGTAAAACGATATGAAAACCAAATGCGCATCGACTTTCACAATATTATGCAAATCCAATTAAAACCGACCTGAAACTCCGAATGCACAACGACCTACAAATCGGAATGCAAACCGACATGCAATTCGGAATACCATTGCCAACCGCCCGACAGGCGGAACGCCACACGACGCTTCCGGTGCGGCCCACACCACCTTGGAGTGTTTTGGCCCTGGCTGCCCTACCAGTGGGGGCAGCTGTGGCCTGCTGAAGGCGCCCGCGGCGTGGGGCCTTCTACGGCAGGTTCGCGTCGTGCCGACTTCGGCGCTGGTTCCTGACACCGCGGGGATCGTTCAACCCTGAACGATCAGCCGTTTCCCAAACGTCCGATCGTTCAGCATCGACCGATTCTGGGCCGCCGCCGGCATTCAACGTTGAACGCCAGCGCCGCGGTCGCCGCCAGTCGACGCGACGCGAACCTACCATAGATTCTGATTCGGCCGTGTTTCTCCCCGAGGCGACTCCTCGAGTAGGGGTGGCCGGGGCTCACGCCATCGCCCCGCGGGCCATGTAAGGCTCCACTGTGCTCACGAAGCTCTGGACGTCTTATCCACATCGCTCGCAGTTTCCTCCTCCTGCTCCATCCTCCTCCTTCCTCCTCCTCCTCCTGCTCCCCCTCCTCCCCCTCCTGACCCTCCTCCTGCCCCTCCTCCTTCCTCCTCGTCCTCTTTCTCCTCCTCCTCCTCCTCCTCCTCCTCCTCCTCCTCCTCCTCCTCCTCCTCGTCCCCCTCCTCCCCCTCCTCCTCCCCCTCCTCCTCCGACGACGACGACGACGACGACGACGACGACGACGACGACGACGACGACGGCGACGACGACGACGATCACGACGACGGCGACGACGACGACAGCCTGCAAGGACAGCCGCTGGCAGGCCGCCGGGCAGCCCGCCGGCAGCCGCCGCGGAGCACGTCCCGGCGGCGTCGCACTCTGCTCCTCGGCGGCCGCCTCTCCGCCCTCCCGCCGTTCACTGGCACAGCCGAGAGGGTCACTCCGACGTTGACGATAAAATCGGCGGCAAGCCCATGAGTACCTACCAGACCACCCCAACCCAACCCGAAGACCCCAATTTCGGGTTGGGGGGGGGGTACGGGTTCCATATGTGTTTTCTCAATGTTCCCCGACCCCCCCAAAGTGGAAATCGAGGGTAAGTTGAGGCCTTCGGGTTGGTTTGGGGTGGTTTGGCGGGTGGTGAGCCCAGGGGGAGAAGTCCTGCGGCCTTCGGAAAAGTTGTCTGAGCGCTCCCTGAAGACACAAGAAACATCTCGGACGGCGCGAGGGCTTCTAAAGAGCCCCGCCGCCTTCTGAGAAGGCCGTCTCCTTCTCACTTCCCCACCTCGCTCGCCGCCGATTCAAAGGAGGATCTAATTTGGGAGGGTCTGATGTGAGCTGTCATTGTAGGGTTCCGAGGGGGTCTGGGCCAAAGGGTACCCTTTCATAGCTGGCTTGGGGGGTCTAACAGGGTTGTAGACCCCTCCCTTTTGTGGCCACCTCCCTTTTATTACGGAATGTGGGCTGCGGGAAAAAATGATACGATGTCCAACAACAACTGTTGTCCAAAACCGACCGCGCCCGCTGTTGGGCACGCGTCTTTCCGTTTAAGTGGACACCGCCCGCCACGACGCCGACAGCGAGTCCTGTTCAAAACGGTCAGAGGCTACTGTCGGTGGTCGTCCCCATTCTTTCCGTACCCATTTCGGCCGTCCAGAGTCCCCCTGGTTCGCTCGACGACGGCAACCACCGCCGCCGCAGCAATGCCCGCGGCCAAGACCACAGCGAACACGACGACCATGACCACGACGACAAGGCTGACGAGGACCACGACGACAAAGCTTACGAAGACGACGACGACGACGACGACGATGATCCGCTGCCAGGAAGGCGTCCTCTAGCTCATACTCTCCCCTCTGGCGACGACGGGGGCCTGACTTGCCGACTGCCCCAAAGAGGCGAATGCAGCGTAGTCCGTCGCACCCAGCGAAAAGAGAGCGACTGGCCAGAATTTGCCTCAGCTGCAAGATGGCGCCGTCGACGACGCCGTCGTCACCCTCAACACTCGCCCGCCAGAGCTAAGGATCTGCATGAGAAGGGTCCTCGCGTCACTATGCCAGTTGAGTCTTGCCACCAGATTGCGGATGGGTGGGTGGGTGGGTGGGATTATTGCTCGAACACTGCAATTGACGACTCCAACATGTTCCAAACTCAACTGTAACCAATCGAGTATACCACATATGCTGCACCATTAAGTTTGCAACGCATGGATTGCACCACATAGGTTGCACCCATGGGTTCCACACCAAGCACCGGATAAGGTGCACCCAAAAGAGTGCACCACACGGATTGCACCACATTGAATGCACCACATGGTTGGCAGTCCATACATTAAAACGCATAGCTTGGGCCTCAAAGCTTGCGTCACATTGTTTACACTGCATGTATTACATCGTTGTACACCACTGGGTACACCATATGTCTTGAACCAGTTGCATTGCACTGCATAGGTTCTGGCCTTCTTAAAAATAGTACCGACCACCACCACCGCCAACACCACCACACACCACCCCCCGGGTTCATAGCCCCCACCCCCGGGATGGTACAATTTACATACGACTCTGCCCCATGGCTCTTTTCTTAATGAACTCATTACGTCCAGACGGGTGCCGTTAACGCCATCACCTCATCCACCAAGTATCACGTTGCAGGCACACCCGTTTATCAAAAATCATACAGGTCCAACAATCCGTTGAAAAAAGGCATGGCGAAATTGATACGTGCGCGTCGTCGCGCGCGCATGCCGAAACTGCTCAACCAAACCCGTGTATTTCGTTTGTGTTCCAAGCTCGCGTTCCCCGGAACATTTGTATACATATATGCATACAGAGTATAGACATATGTATATGTATACAAACATATGGCGGCGTTGTGACAATTATGATCAAAAAACTGCGCACGCGTTTTTGCGACGTCGTGGGAAAGGCATCGGTGCCTCAACCTCTTCGCGGCCAAGCAAGTCTCTCGCGCGCGCATGTTGGAATCATTCAAGCGCGTTGGCGCACATGCTGGGGAGCACTACAAGTCCTTTCAAATAATACAATGCGGGACATCCCCCCGCGTCGGCTGCGAGCGCATGTCGAAATCCCCCCACAACTTCCATCACCGACACGTGGACACCATCATCGTCATCAGCCTGACCAGCGTCGGCGCCGTCGTTGGCCTTGCCGACGTCGTCAAAACTATCGACACATCATCGTTACTATCATCGCGCGTCAGCTCGGCCTGCGAGACGTGCTGGGAAGTCCCCAAAGGTCAACGACAAGGCGGGCGCGTCGGTCGCGCCAAACTTGCTGGCCGCTCTGCGCGAGAGCATGCGCGCGCTAGCGCGGCGGCAGCGATGCGCCAGCCAGCACCAAGCAATCATCGCAATCGCCGCCGCATGGGCTTTGCAAACCAAGCTGCGGGCGCTTGGCTGGGATGATTGCGCGAGCAGTGGAGTTGACAACTTCCAGTTCTGCAGAGTGAATTGCAGCCAGTAGGTTGCACCACATAGAGTACACATCGGCAGTGGAAGAACCCACCACTCTGCACTTTCCAGCTCAAGAAGGTTCCGAGATGTACCCCAGAGGCGTTTCAGAGAATGCGAAATGCCCCCACGAGTCCCCACTGGTCGCCCCCATTGGGGGGCCCTAGTGCAATGCCTGCTACCACAAGTGAATCTGAATATGAGTGAGCCTGGCATGAGTGAGTCTGAGCGACGATTGAGTCTGAGCGATGGGCAAGTCTGAGTGAGTAAGAACGCGCCTGAATGTGAAAACATCTGAGTCTGAATGACTGAGTCTGGGTGAGTCTGGGTACGAGAAGTTATGGGCATGAGTGGGTTGAGTGAGCCTGAGCCTGAATGAACATAAATACAGACGGATCTGGATATGAGCCTGAGTTCGGGTATGACTCAGTCTGAGTATGAGCAGCCGAGGGTGATTCGCGCATGATGACAAGCTGGGTGTTGGAAAGGGGAGCCCGGAAGGAGGAGGAAAGAGGCGGAAGCGTGACACGAATGACGAGGATTATATTTCTCGGCCCTGGGAGAGCACCGAATTCTAGGAGAACTCACCCTCGGAGACCTCGACCCCGTCCTTAGAAATACGTCCTCGGGGCGGATCGGTCCAGGAGGGCCCCGGGGCCCGAGACGGGGTGACACCCTGGTCGGTTCGGTGTTGTTGTTGTTGTTGTTGTTGCTGCGCCGGGCGTGCGGGGCCTGTCCCTGGACGCAAGATCTTTGCCTCGCCATCGCTCGGACGTCCCTTCCCTGTGTTTTTTCTTCGGTTTCGTGCGTGGTTTCTTCGCCGAATGATCCAGGATGCTCCTCGATTGCCCCCGCCGAAGGAAAAATGCACACGTCCGAGCGATGCCAAGTTGCGGCAGCGCGGTGAGGGGGCGCACGCTCCTGCTGATGCGACCAGCGCCGCGCTGGCCAGCAGGGCGCCGAGGCGAAGGGCCGCGCCGGCGCGAACCTGCGAGGATGCTGCTGTGGCGAAAACCTCGGCAGGGCCAGAGGCAGAAGAGGAGGGAGAGGGGGAGAGGGAGGGGGGGGTCCACCTCCTGGCACTGGCGCGCCTGACGATGGCTCGCCAGGCCTGCAAATCAGGCAAGGGGCAAGCACCTTAGACACAGCCATCGTGCTACCAGAAGGAGCGCTAAAAACCAGAAGGGGATGGGCTTTCCTGGCCACAGCGAACCTCGGCCACCAATGAGCCACCAATGGGCTCCAAGCCAGAGCCCCTTCCTGAGCCCGAAGTCATTCCCGCTTCGGCGCCTTGGCTGTAGCGAGTGCGCGGTGGGGGGGGAACTGCGACGCACGCGTGCTCCCCGACCACAGCACTGAGGCTCGACGGCCGCCGGGAGCGGCGTGCGACACAATCCACTGCACCGCCCTGCGTCGGAGAAGCACAAGTGTCTGGGAGTATGAGCATGAGTACGAGTAAGAGTACGAGTGTGAGTAGGAGTAGGAGTACGAGTACCAGTACGACTCCGAGTATGAGTGCATGAGTAGGACCATATGGCGGAGTCGGCGAACACGCACACTACGTGACGCATTGCAGCTGGTGGCACGAAGGTAGGATTACATCCACGATGGTCAGACACGCCCAGCCCAGGTGTGAAAGCCCCTGCGCATGACGAAAGATCTCCCTGCGCTTTACGCGTCTTGCCCCCGCCTCGAAAGCTGGGGCAGCGGCGAGCAAAGAAGGGCGGGGCCGTCGGGCACCCTTTAGAGGCCTCCTATGTGGGGTCCGAGTAGATAGGGTCGGAGGATCGCGCCGCATCGCCAATACATCGGCGATGCATCGGCGATACATCGGCGACATCAGCGATGCATCGGCGCCATCTGCGTGGAGAAAATCCCACCACCCCCGAAAAAAAACTTGATGAACGTGGGCATGCGGACTGTGGGTATTTTTTGGGTCGCCGCGAAGTCGCATGAAGGCCATCGGGTCAGATTCGTGCCCTGTTCAGTTATGAGACCTCATTGGGGCCATCTTGGGATCGCCTTGAGGCCATGGTGGGAGCTTGGGGGCACATGGGGCCATCATCAGGTCGTGGCGCCATGTCTGGATCATCTTGAAGTCACGAAGCCGCTCTGAGAGCGACGCGAGCCCTCTGCCCCCCCGTCCAACGTTGGCGGGGGTGGCCGCCAAACCCAAAAAGTCCGGTCAACTTTGGATCGGGGCGGAGGGCGGGGGTCCAAGGCTGAGCCGCTCATCGCGTTTGAACCGTGCCCTCGCCCTCTCTCATCCCTAGATCCCATCAAGTGTTTTTGTTCGGGGGGGTTACAGGGCTCCACATCGAGCCGCATCGCCGATGCATCGGCGATGCGGCGTCATCCTCCGACCCCATCTACTCCGACCCCACTTGGGAGGCCAAGAGCCTGCCGAAGGCTGCGGGCCTCTCAGAAGGGAACCCCCTACCCGCCAGTCGGAAGAAGTGGGCAGAAGCAGGAAGCAGGAAGGCGGGTAAAGCAGATTGGGCCCGGGCCCGCCCGGGGAACAGCCAGAAACAACGAAAACAGATCGACTCTTGAAGTAGGACGGCGCTTGAAGTAGGTTGGGATCTGGGAATCCAAAAATCGGCGGCGAGTGAGGGGAGAAAGTGAAAGGAGAAGGCCTTCTCAGAAGGCTTGGAGGTCCCCCAGCCTTCTGCGAAGTTGCTTAACCCTTCCCCGAAGACACTGAAAACTTCTCGGAAGGCGCGAGGCCTTCTGAGAAGTCCCGCCGTCTTCTGAGAAGGCATTATCCTTCTCGCTTCCCCCCCTTCGCTCGCCGCCGATTAGAAGGAGGATCTGATTTGGGAGGGTCCGATTTAAGCTGTCTTGGGAGATTCCAGAGGGGTCTGGGCAAAAGGGCGCCCTTTCATGGCTGGTCTGGGGGGTCTAAGAGGGTTGTAGCGCCCTCCCTTTTGTGATCCCTTCCCCCCGTCGCCCTGGGGCACTTCTAGAAACACCCGAATGGTTTGCAAAGGGTGTGGTTTGCAAACAGCACTCTGGGGGGCAGGCGAGGACCCCGATAGAGTTCTCCGCCGCGCCCCGAGGCGGCCCGACGAGGACAGCGTCGTGACCCGCAGGCCCCAACAGCGCCTCCACAGGGGGACGCTGATCCTGGGTGTTGGCAACCTGTGAAGCCCGAATCTGAACCACCATCACCGAGATCGGGATCATGTTCCCTCGGTGGGGGCACAACACCGATCACAATGTTGTTGCCAATCCCCAGGCCGCCGACCTTTCGCCTCCTGCGAACCCCCAGCGCCCTCTGAAAAACGGGCGCCCTTCTTAGGGGGCCGCATACGAACCCTACCCCTACCCCCCACGATTTCTGAGGGGGAGGGGGGGGTCCACTTCGTTCGGGAGCTCCAGAGCGAAATCTTAAAAACTGGCAACAGCGTCACAGATGGAGGCCGGGCCGCTTCCAAAATGTGGCTCTCGTCTGAGCGCCGCTCACATTCGTTTCGAAAAAAAGCAAGAGCTCACCGGATTGAGGGCACGTCGTTCTCAAGATGTGGCTCTCGCCTTAGCACCGCGCATATTCGTTTAAAACTGTGCAAGAGCTATACGGATTGAGGGTGGGTGGTTTTCAAAATGTGACTCTCGTCTTAGCGCTGCGTACGTGCGTTTTAAAACTTTGAACGAGCTTCACGGATCGAGGGCGTCTCATTTCCAAAATGTGTTTATCGCTTAGACGCCACGCACATTCGTCTTAAAACTTGACGAAGATATCGCGGATTGAGGGCGGCTCGTTTTTGAAAATGCGGTTATTGAAAATGCGGTTATCGCCTGAGCGCCATGCACACTCGTCGTCAAAGTTTGCAAGAGTTTGACGGCTTGAGGGCGGCGCCTTTTCAAAATGTGGCTCTCGCCTTAGCACCGCGCACAATCATTCAAAAGTTTGCCATAAGTTCCGATGATCCTCATAGCTAATGTACCAGAAACTGTGCTCTGAAACGCTTCAGGATTGTCAGGGCGCAACAGCTACGGTGCTCTGCCACGATTCAGGATCGTCAAGACGCAACAGCCACGTTGACTCGTGGCGTTGAAGTCACGAGAATGGTGTTTTGGCACGCTTCAGGATCTTCAAACGGATGTCTCCCAACGGGGCATTTCCCTGTGGGCATGAATCCTTATAGGGGCCTATGAAGAGGGAGCTTGGGGTAATGGAAGATCCCAACATCATTGTGAAGTCTTGGGTTTACACTGGTCTTCCTCCTCCTCCCTCTCTTTCTACTCCTCTTCCTCCTCATCCTCCATCCCCGCTGGGTGCAGTTTTGCCACGTTCTTGGCGCGAATGTGCTTTGCTGGGCCCCATGGATATTTGGACGGGAAATGTTCCTGTGTCGTTGCATAGGTCGTAGACGACCTCCTCCTCCTCCTCCACCTCCTCCTCATCCTCCTCCTCCTCCTGTAGCCGCACAAGTGCAAAGCCAACCTCATGAAGGAAATGAAGGCTGTCGCCAGCCTGCTCAGCGCGATCCACTGCAAGCTGGAATGCACGATCGCGGTGGCCAAGCCTGCAGTCCTGGCATCCGACGTCTAAGTCCACAAGAAAATATTCCACACGGTGGAAAGGTATGCAGGTTCAGCTCCAGCCCATGCTGTTAACCTGGGAGTTGCCTTTGGCGATGGACAGGAGCGAGGCAAAATAATGGGCGCTACTGAGCTAAGAGAAGGGCACAGAAAAATACAGGAAGTGGTATCCAGGATCCGAGCCGTTCATCGAGCTGGAGCAAAACACGCCTGAGCTATATAACACTGCGTGGACAAGCTCAGTTTCATGGGGGTGGATGATGTGGAGTCAACCGTATCCAGGAAACGCGCCCTCAACATTGCTGGACCAGGAATCAGCACGATCTCTACTTTGCTGCGCCTGTGCCTTCTGGGGGATCCCTGCTGGAGGCCTGAAGTGGGCCCTACACTAGTGTGGCCTGTGCTCGTCTGGAGGGCGATGATCGGCGACTTTGCGCCACGCTTCAACCGTCCAGCTCTTCGAGCGATGGCGGCAAGTAGTCTTGATCAGCCGCCCAAAGAAATGGATTCTGTGCATGTGGGGGGGGCCTGAGGCTGCTGTCTTGAGCACAAAAAGGCGTGGATGGACAGTCACAGGACCATTCACGATGGCAAATCAGAACGGACAGTTCCGGCTACAACAAGCGTGGCAGCGGTAAGTCAGGGTACAGCTGACGAGCAAGCTGACGTTATGCGACCGTGGCACAGGAAATTATCAAGTCTTACCTTTTGTCAGAATCAGGGAAGGTCATCCTCAAGGCCTTCCTCACGCAAAGTGTTTGGACGCACGAGTGCGTGGGGAAAGCCGAACACCAAACGGAGCCCCAATGTGCTTGTGGACACGCGGCACATGATCTCTATCATAGACTCGTGAAGTGACCGACTAGTGAGCCCCTTAGACGGACAATGTTCACCGAATTCGGGATGGAACTGCTCAAGGACCTGTCCAGGTGTCCGTTCCAGACTTGCTTCTTGTCTGTTGGGCCCCCTGCAGGGCTTGGGATCGAAGACCTGAGGTGTTGGAGCAAGGAAAACAAATCCGTCCAAGAGATGGTGAAAGGCAACGTGTATCCTGACGGGTCCTGCCCTAAGCAAGGGTATCAAGCTGTTCCTGCAGCAAGAAATGATGATGTGGTGATTGACGAGCAAGAGGAACTCCTTTGAGCGACGCATGGGGCAGTTGGCCTGTGTTTCTCGCAAGCCTCACCTCGGCTGGGCATCTTGCTGTGCGTGCTGCTGCCTCATCTGCCGCTCCTCACTTAATCACATAGGCGATCACTGATTATCAAAGCAGTCTAGACGTGTAAAATTCGTTCGAACTCTTACAAGAACTACAGGTGCGCTGGTGTTCCCGTGCTCGGCCAAAAGTAGCAGGTGTGGAATGATAAGGTTGAAGGGGTGAAGATAAAGGCGCATCAAGACGTGGAGCGCTTACCTCAAGGCTCTCATGACTGGCTAGATGCCAAAGGGATCTAGTATGCCAATAAGTACACCAAGATAGGTGCGCAACATGTGTGTGTGTGTTGCGTCCGTCGGCGTCGAGGCTGCCGATAGCGACACCAAGCGTTTGAAACAGAGGTCGGCACATGGTGCAGAGAGTCCCAGCTTATGGGAGCTTGTCGGTCCAGCCACAAGTAAAACAGTTTTCTCAAAGCGCGACAAGGGTGCGGCCCAGCAAGTCGAAACTGAAGCGCGGAGTGCTCTTGTGACCTGGCAGCAAGATGCCCCCTACACACCTCCTGACCCAAAATCTGTCCCTGCCCCCTGCTTTCAGCATGCGTGAGAGTGGGGAAAGAACGGGACGTGGATCTGTGTTGTTTGTAGATGCAGGTGCGCGCCAACCAAGCTCGAGGCCAGGCGCGATGAAGCCTGCCCAGGTGTGCACCTGCAGTTCACGGAGATCGCGGCCAACCCTCAAGGCCGTCTCCTCTATGCTGCCCACCCTGACAGAGGCGATAGTTTCTTGATTGCATGTGCTAATTGTGGCAAGTACAGTGAACCGAATGCGAGCAGTTTAGGAGGGCAGTGTGGAAGAAGGCTCGATCGCCAAGGAGATCGGATCCAGTGGAAACTGTGTTACAAGGGCAAGCACCCCAAGACATCCTTTTCTACTCCTTCCGCGAACTGAAGCCCTCCTGAGGGACTGTCGAATGTCCTCGTCCGACCGCGAGCTGGTCAGACCCAACAGGAGGACTACAGGCCATGGGGTGGACGCACCGCCCCCAATCACGTGATGCTCCTCCTCTTCCTCCTCCTCCTCCTGCTCGCACCTCTTTCTCCTCTTTCTCCTCCTCCTTCTCCTCCTCATCCTCCTCATCGTCATCAGCAGCAGCATCAGCATCATCATCAACAACAGCATCATCATCATCAGCAGCATCATCATCATCATCATCATCATCATCATCATCATCATCATCATCATCATCATCATCATCATCATCATCATCAGCAGTAGCATCATAAGATGTATCAGCATCATCCTCATCATCAACCTCATCCTCCTCCTCCTCCTCCTCCCGTTCCTCCTCCTCCTCCTCCTCCGCTTCCTCCTCCTCCTCTTGCGATTCCTCATCCATCCTCACCCTATTGGGGCATCTTGCCCTTTGCTCCACTGCATGATCCTCCACCGCCATGATCAGGGCAGCTCGCCTGGGCATCATTTCTGGACTGGTGGGGTCAAGCGAAGCGTCTAGAATTAGATTCTCCTTGTCGCACACCCAGACGTGTCGGTAGGGCGGGCTGGGCGTTTCGCCTGAGACTTCCTCAAAATTGTGATCATGCCGCTTGAAATTGCATCAGCTTCACGGATGGAGGGCGGCTCGTGTTCAACATGTAACTATCTCCATAGCGCCGCGCACATTCGTTATACAAAAAAGTCGCCACACCTTCACGGAAGAAGGGAGGGCGGCTCATTTTCAAAATGTGGCTCTCGCCTTAGCGCCGCCCACATGTTTCCTCAAAGTTTGCACCGCCACCGCATCCGCCTCTGCCTCCGCCTTCATACCCTTGCCTTATCAATAACTCCTGATTGTCGCACCCCGAGGCCGGTCAAAAGGGCGGGCCGGGCGTTTCGCCTGAGGCTTTCTCACCATATATGATCCTGAAGCTTGAAACTTGCAACAGTTTCACGGATGGAGGGCGGGCGGTTTTCAAATGTGCCTCTCGCCTCATTGCCGAGAACGCTTGTCTTACAATTTGCTGCAATTTTCACGGATGGTGGGCGGGCGGTGATCAACAAGTGGCTCTCGCCTTAACGCCGCGCACATGTGTCTTAAAACTTCGCAAGAGCGTCACGGATGGAGGGCAGGCGGTTTTCAAAAAGTGGTTCTCGCCTGAACGCCGCGCACATTCGTTAAGTTAACAACAAATTCAAGAGTTCGTACAGTTGAAGTCCCAGGAATGGTGTTCTGGCACGGTTCAGGATTGTCAAGACGCAGCAGTCACGTGCATTCGCGACAATGAAACCACAAGAATTGTGTTTTGGCACGATGGAAGATTCTAACACGGGTGTCTTTCAACGGGTCACTTCCGCAATGAAGATAACTCTTCAGGAGACCTATGAAGAGGGACCTTGCAGGGAGGGTGTATTGCAACATCGCTTATGCGCCTTGGGCGTACACTGGTCTTCCTCCTCCTCCTCCTTCTCTTCCTCCTCCTCCTCCTCCTCCTCCTCCTCCTCCTCCTCCTCCTCTCCTCCTCCTCCTCCGAAAAGAGCGCTCGGGCAAGGTCAGGCGAGCGCAGGAGGGAGACCTAAAAACCGGGTTCGTGAGACTCGCACTGACCCGACGGGGCCGTCAGGAAAATAACGAGACCCAGCATGAAATTTGACGCGAGCTCCCGCGACAAACATCCCACGAAAACTGGACCGTCTAAATGCAAGGCGGGCCCGCCTAGGCGCGTAGGCAAACCAGAGTTCCGACAAACTCGAGTCTTACGTTTCCCTGCTTCTTCCTCCTCCTCCGCCTCCCTCTCCTCCTCCTCCTCCTACTCCTCCTCCTCCTCCTCCTCCTCCTCCTCCTCCTCCTCCTCCTAGGAGGGCGCCTCCAGCAAGGCCAGGCGAGAGCAGGAGGAATCTGAAGGACGCATTTCCACTGCAGGGTTCCAGCATGGGCCTGGATCAGGCCCCGCGCGGCACCTTCCAAGGACACGAGCCAGAGGCCCGCAGCGCTGCCACCCGGAAAGGGATAAGCTGACCGACTGGCGGACCCCGACGTCCGCCGGCATTCTCAATATCACCTGAAAAAGAGCATGAGCGCCTGGACCTCTCGGGCGCTGAGCCTGTTGGGAGCGCATCTCCAGAGAGGGGGTGCACCCACAGAGCAGCCCCTATCCAGGGTTGTCAAGAGCCGCTCCCTCTCACCCTCACTCTCATGATCCTCCTCCTACTGCTGCTCAATTTGGCCGCTGGTTCGGGCCGCCTCCACGTTCTGCGAAGCTTCATTCGGCATCTGCGGGGGCACTCACGAGCGTATCCCGTGGCCAATCCAAGGCCGTCAGGAAAATCCTCTTTCTACTTCTCTCCTCTTCCTCCTCCTCCTCCTCCTCCTCCTCCTCCTCCTCCTCCTCCATCTCCATCCTCCTCCTCCTCCTCCTCCTCCCTCCTCCTCCTCCTCTCCCTCCTCTTCCTCCTCCTCCTACTTCTCTTAGGCCTCCGCATCCGCCTCAGTCTCAGCATCGTTGTCTCTGAGACTACAGCAGAGCCGTAGATTGTCCCAAACGGCCCTGCACAGTTTCGGACCCACGTGCCTCCAAGACAAAACAGCCCAGGACCAGGCCAAGACAGCCCAAAGACGGTCCTGTCCTTTCCAGACGGTTCCAAGATAACTCTTTAGCTGATCTTTGAAAGAGATCGGGGGAACCGTCGCGCCCAAGACGGCCTGAGGGCGCCCTGAGGGCTCGCGGAGGCGCTGCAGAACCAGGGTGTCACCATGGTAGAACCATGGTGGACTTCTGGGAGCGGTTGCGGAACGAGCGTTCCGCGGGCACCTGGATAAACTAGACAACCTGAGTCAAAGGTCGGGAACCGAGTCTAGATGGTTCATTTCTATGTCCACTTGAACTGGTCCTATCATACAAGCTGTAAACACCTATATATATATATATATATATATATATATGTATATATACTGTTTCGCCCTCAAGACGATTTGTGCCGCTGGAAGCCGGAACGTGCCTGCACCAGCCGCTTTATTGCAACAACATGGTGTCTCTCTGTTTTCCTCTCCCCCTAAATAGCATGGCGCAACTGCAAGATCATCCAAAATTCACGTCCCCATCCAATATCTCTTCCCCCTCCCCGTCACGCGGCCGCACTTTCCGCAAGAGAGCCCCCTTCGCAAGATCGGTGCGCTCTAAGGCTGGGGCCGCCATGCTTGTGCTGAAAATACGGGGATGAAAAGGTGAGCGCCGGGAAGGTTAACCTGCTGACGGGCAGCCCCTCCGCTCAGCCATTCCACACACTGTCCCACGCGATAAGCCGGATCGGCGATCGAAATGAATCGGATCGGCGGGAATCGGCAGCCAGGTCAGGAGAAGCCGCATCGGCGGAACTCGGCAAAGGCCTCCATTGAGAAACCGAAATCCAAATCGGAATCCAAAGTCGAATCGGATCGGAATCGGAACCGACCGAAACCGAATCGAGTCGAGTCGGAGTCGAGACGAGCCCTGCGCACCGTCCCCCGGAAACCCACCCTGCACCGCCCCACCGGCCGATCGTAACCAGTCCAAGCCTCTGGTTGATGTTGACGATCCTCCTTCTCCTCGCATCCATATCAGACACGGTTCCAATCATTTTCCCATGAAGCACCATCCCAAGACCAACCACCACTCAAGCGGCAACTGACGCCGTGACACCACTCACACTGACACTACATTTGATAGCGATGCCGTGACGGAGGAGGGCGGAGGAGCAACGGAGAAGGAGGAATACAAACGAGACAAGCGAACTAAACCAGGCCTCACATCGAGGATAGGCTGATACATCAAAAATTGACGTCATACGTTGGCGCGATGCCACGGCCAGCTGAAAATGCTCACGAACAGGAGATGCTATAATCGAGACGAAAATCGATCGGACATCACCAACGTACCTTGGACACGATGAGACCACAACAGCAACAGACAGGCCGTATCGACCAAGTAGATGCACCAACACTTGCTTTACACACGGCGCCACTTGAGATCCTATTGCACTCAGTAGCTAACAAAATCTAAAGGCGAGGCACACGCGCGCATGGCACCAGCTGAGCCGCCCAGCGCGAGCGCTGTGTAAAAGACCACGGATAAGATGCGAGATTGTAGAGCCCCAAGTAAATCGCGCACGCATCCTTCTGCTCCTCTCCCCATGCTTCCCTCTCCCTCCTCCTAGTCTACCCCTCATCATCTTTCCCCTCCACATCCTCCACTGCCCAGATAGAGGTGGTGGGTGCTGGTCGTGGGTGGACATGGTCGAGATGGTCTTTGTCGTCGTCGTCGTTGTTGTGCTGGCAGTGGCTGGTGGGCTTAATGTTGGAAATGACTACTCTCCCTACTTTCCCCGTCAGAGCTGGCATCGCAATTAGCAGCGCAATTCGTCACACCCTCCAGCGTACCTGGCGCAGAGCTGCGCTACCGAATGGGTTGTCTGGTCTCACTGGATAATAGTCGAGGAAAAGCGTGAGCCGAGCACGGCTGCAGGTTGAAGCCAATACGCAAGATTCACGACAGCAATACCGGGATCTGCATGCAAGCATGGAATTGAAGCACACACACACACGAGGAATGGCAATAACTTACTCTGGGAAGGGCAAGAATCGCCCCCCCCCCTGAGTCCGCTGGGGGGGTTAGGCACTTGCTGTCGGCACGGGTGGAGGGGGGTTTGGAGGAAGAGGAGGAGTATGAGGAGGGGGAGGAGGACGGAGGGGGCGGGGTTGGGTAAGCTCAGTGGGGAGGTTAGTAACCCCCCCTGACAAATACCCCATCCAGAGTAGCCCAGGAGCAACGAATGGAGGAAGGCCAAATTGAAGCGCAACACGACAGGAAGCCCCAGATACAGGCGACCTCGAGGCGCGTCCCAGTGCGCGACTGGGCCGGAGCCCCACGAGATCGAACCATCCCTGCACCGTGCACAGCACGTGCCGGGAAGCACCACCGATGTGCCCGGCAGCCTCAAACTCTCCCTCTGATCGGGCCCACGGCCCCTCCTCTCGCGCAGCCCCGACCATTCCGACCATCGCTTCACCTTCCCCCTCGTCGGCCAAGAGACGAAGCCCCTCCGCCGCTCCCCCTCCCCCCCGCCGCTGCACCCCCCTTTGCAACACGAGGAGGCCCCGGCCGCGGCCCCGCTCTGCCTCCGCCTGCCAGTGGCAGGGCGGGCTGCCGCCGCACGGTGCAGCGACGTTAAAGCCGCTCGACCACGCGCCGCCATCGATGCCTCTCCTCCCGCGGGGTATCCTGGCCCCTGGCTCCCCTGGAGCGTGAGCTTTCTCGTTGGCGGCGAGGCAGAGGCAGTCCGCAGCAGCGCGGGGCCAAGCGGGGCAACCGACAGGCGAATTGTCTGGCGTGCCAAGAGAGAGAGGCGAAGACGAGGGCGGCCGCGCGAGGGAAGGAGGGGGAGGACCCTAGAGCGTGAACACGAAGTATTATAGATTCACGGGCGTCTGTTCCGCACGGTGAATCGATCGCATTGCCGGGCACAAGATCTTAACAACGCGCCCAATCGCATGAGCAGCTTCTCGCAGCCATGGTGCGCCCGACATCATCGACAATATAAAGGGCGTGACTGGGGCCCGCCATCACCGAATTGCGTGGGCAGAGATGACACCATTGCGCGCCGCTCAACAACGAATGAACCCCGAAGACGAACTCCTTGAAAACTGATACTGATGACCACGATTTCACCCGTCTGGCGCGGGCGTGCCAAGACATCCAAAATAACAGGACCGACAGGGCTGGTCGAAAAGGATGGCCTGCACAGCACGCACGGCACGTCATGAACGTCACAGCACAACCGACGCGACGCGCGAAGAGCAGCATGGGCAGCGCAGAGCACGTGCACCATAGCACGTCTAGCACGGCACGCGCGGTACCTCACGAACGACACGGCACACTCTGCAAGGCACGGCACGCCCCACGCAATACGACCAGAGTGGCAAAGCACGGTCAGATCAACACGCATGACATGGAACGCGGCACGGCACGCACGGCACGGCGTTCATACCGTGCGAACCACACGGCCACAACTCCACGAAATAAGAAAGCCTCACATCGACCCGTGGCTGGGCTCGCGAACAAACGATGGCCGATGGGCAGCAGCGGAGACAGCGTTGGGAGGACGAACTCCGCGCGAGGATGCGGGGAGAGACGTTTCGTGCCTCGAGCAATCTCCCGCCTGGTGTCGAAGCAGCGGACATTTTTCCAGTGGTAATTCGCCAACACCTTGCGTACCAGCGTGAGAGATACCTGCCGCTCTCCAATGAGCCCATCTTGTCGGCTTGGGAGGGACCAGTGAAATGGGGGCGGGTGGGAGGCAGGGGTAACACAAAATGTGCCTGGGCAAACGCAAGTTCGGGGTGCGACTCTGCCTCTTGTCTTCGTCTTCTGCGTAGTCGTCGGGGATAATCCGGGAAGTCTGGAGGGAGTCTGAGGAAGTTAGGGGCAGAATTCGGCGCTCTGTCTCTTCACCATCCACCGCTTTTGATATCCACACTTCTGGAATCCTGCGACGGGCTGGAATATATCACGAAAAACGCATAAACATGTTGGCCAGCGTGGACCCCAACAGCGCGCTCTAGAATACTGGGTGATGCAGTCTAACTGGTGCAAGCTTTATGGTGTGCAAGCTATGTAGTGGAAACTATGTAGTGCAAGATGCGTGGTGCTCTCTCGGTGGTGTGAACTCTGGTTGTGACATCCGCCGACCCCTTGGGGTCACGGCGTGTGAGATGCTTCCCCCTCCCCAAACCCATCCGCCCGGAGCCCGGCCCCGCCGGCTTAGAAGGGTGGGGGGGGGGGGGGCAAAGGTGCCGGCCGCACCCTTGGAGCCTTAGGGGGCCCAAAAACGGGCCAAGAGGGCCCCAAAAGGCCCCCCGGACGGTCCAAGAGGGCTACGAGTCGCCGAAAGATCGCTCCAAGACGCCCAAGATCGCCTCCAGACGGTCCCAGAGGCCCCCAAGACGCCCCAAGAAGCCACCAAGAGGCGTCCCAAGAGGCCCTCCAGAAACAAAAATCGTCACCTTCCCTATTGAAAACGTATATTTTTGGCACATTCGCCTCTTGGGCTTTCACGGGGCCCACAACGGCCCAAGAAGCCTTTAAGATCGACCCAAGATAGCCAAAGAGGCCCCCAAGGGGGCTCCAAGACGGCCCAAGAGGGCCCCAAGACGGCCCCGAGGGCCCCAGGACGGCCCCAAGAGGAGGCCAAGAGGGGGAACCCGAATGAACATTTCGAGCACTCGGCTCCGAAAAAACCTGAGGAGGCGCCAATAGGCCCCCAAGACGCTCCCACGAGGCCCCAGAGAGGCCCAAAAGAGTCTCTTAGAGGCCTCAAAACGGCTCTCAAGAGTCTGCTGGGAGAGCCCAGAGAAGCCCAAGAGCAGAGCAGCGATCCGCCAACCGCCCCCAACGAAACCCCAAGAAGCTGAAACCCCAAGATTCCCCAGAAATCGTTCCGCAAACTCCGTTGTTCACTCTTACTGCCGCCCCAAGGAGTCGGCGGTGCGGCGTCACCCAATGAATATACGCGGTGCAGTGTAGTTGGAGTGATCTATGTGGTGTAAGCTACGTGGTGCAATTAATTTATGTTCGCAAGGAGGTGTCCACTCCACTGCTCGCGCAGTCATCCCACTCACCAACCCGCAACTCGGTTTTCAAAAGCCATGCGGCGGCGATGGCGATGAGTGCTTGGATGTGGTTGGTGCATCTCTGCGGCCGCGCTAGCCCGCGCATGCTCGCGCGCGCAGCGGCCACATAGTTTAGCGCTGCCGACGCGGCCGCGGTGGCGCTGACCGATGGGCACTTGGGCGGGCGCGGTAGCATGGCAACGTCGACAACGGTAGACGCGATGATTATGGTAGAGATGCTGGCGACGATGATGACAACGACAACGGCAAGGCCAGCGACGGCGCCGATGCTGATCACGCCGACGACGATGACGACGCCCTCGGGCCGGCGATGGTGCACGGAGCGTGCCCAGTCCAGAACGCGCGCAAAGGCGTTCGAATGATTTCGACGTGCGCCGCGAGGGGCCCGTTTGGTAGAATGCAACGAAAATATTGGAGAAAAAAGTTTTCAGAATTCGTCGGGGAGCGAGCGTTGGCATTTTTGGAAAACGGATGTTGCAAAACCATGTGGTTGTTTAGATGTGGCCGCGGCACTCCATGTTGAAATCCATACGAAACCCATGGTCTTTCCAGGACTTTCACATGCGCGCGCGACGACGCGACGCGCGCGTGTGCACGTCGTCCCATTTGTTGCGGGGTTTCTTGTGACAGCACGCGCGCAAGGGCGTTCGAGCGATTCCGACATGCGCGCGCGCGAGAGGCCCGTTTGGAACCAAATAATGATCATGTTGAATACCATGGTTTTCTAAAGAATTCGAAATAGCCCGAGGGCAAGCTTTTTTGAAAACTTGCGTTGCGAAGCCATGTGTTTTTGTGTTCGGGACACTCCTTCTTGAATTCCTTACGAAACCTGGTGTTCTGACGGATTCCGGCATGCGCGCCCGGCGACGCGCGCGTGCACACTTCGTCCCACTGTTGAAAGGGATCCTAAAATTATCCCAGTGCGACCCTACCTAGAAGTTGTAGCCCCTAGGAAAGCAGCATTAGTAGTAACAGAAAAGCTAAGCTAAAGCTAAGATAAAGCTAAGCTAAAGCTAAGCTAAAGCTGAGCTAAAGCTAAGCTAAAGCTAAGCTAAAGCTAAGATAAAGCTAAGATAAAGCTAAGCTAAAGGTAAGCTAAAGCTGAGCTAAAGCTAAGCTAAAGCTAAGCTAACGATAAGCTAGAGCTAAGCTAAAGCTAAGCTAGAGTTAAGCTGAAGCTAAGCTAAAGCTAAGCTGAAGCTAAGCTAGAGCTAAGCTAAAGCTAAGCTGAAGCTAAGCTGACGCTAAGCTAGAGCTAAGCTAAAGCTAAGCTGAAGCTAAGCTGAAGCTAAGCTAAAGCTAAGCTAAAGCTAAGCTACAGCTAAGCTAAAGCTAAGCTAAAGATAAGCTAAAGCTAAGCTAGAGCTAAGCTAAAGATAAGCTAGAGCTAAGCTGAAGCTAAGCTAACGCTAAGCTAGAGCTAAGCTAAAGCTAAGCTAAAGCTAAGCTGAAGCTAAGCTAGAGCTAAGCTAGAGCTAAGCTAGAGCTAAGCTGAAGCTAAGCTGAAGCTAAGCTGAAGCTAAGCTAGAGCTAAGCTAGAGCTAAGCTGAAGCTAAGCTGAAGCTAAGCTAAAGCTAAGTTAAAGCTAAGCTGAAGCTAAACTAAAGCTAAGCTAAAGTGAAGCTAAAGCTAAGCTAAAACTAAGCTAAAGCTAAGCTAAAGCTAAGCTAAAGCTAAGCTGAAGCTAAGCTAAGCTGGGTGAACCCGGGGGGCGCAACTGGGGGAACCGCGGGGCGGGGACTGGGGGAACCGCCCGGGGCGCTTTACACTGCCCGGCCCCTTTAAGCTAAGAGGGTAAGAACCCTCTAGGCAGAGCCTAGGTAGGAAACCTGTGAGTGTTGATAAGCGAGGGCGCGCGCATCGTATTTTGGCGGAGGATGGAAGGGATTCCCCGTTGGACTGGGATGGTGCGACTTCATATTTGGAATGGGCGGTAGAGCACAATCAGATGGTAATTGCCATGCGAATATGTGTACCGTTAATTCCGGGGGAGGGGGTAGATGCGAATCCTCGCTCAGAAAAGCGAGTATTGGTGCAACCTGTGTGGTGCAATACACATGGTGCAAGCTATGTGGCGCAATATGGTACACGAGCTATGTGGCGCAAGCTATGTGGTGCAATATATGTGGTGAAGGCTACGTGGTGCAATCTACGTAGTGCACTAAATGTGGTAGTGTAACGCATGTGGTGCAATCTACGTGGTGAAATTCACCCTGAGGAACTTGAAGTTGTCAACTCCACTGCTCGCGCAATCATCCCACCCATCCACCTGCCAGCAACTTGGTTTAAGCGACGGCGATTGCGGTGAGTGTTCGGCGTTGGCTGATGCATCTCTGCGGCCGCGCTTACCCGCGCATGGTCGCGCGCGCAGCGACCAGCTAGTGCGGCGCGACCGATGAGGCCGCGGTGGCGCTAACCTCTGGACATTTCCAGCGGGCACTACAGTGCGAGTCGGTGACGTGGGCGGGCGCGGTATCATGGCGACGCCGTCAAGACTAAACACGGTGATGAGAGAAGCGATGATGTTGACGATGGTGGCGATGACGACGGCAAGGCCAATGACGGCGCCGATGTTGATCACGCCCGCCGATAAAGATGACGATGTCCTCGCCTCGGTGATTGAAAGGAGTTCGACATGTGCGCGCGGCCGACGCGCGCGAGTGGTCCGCGTGGTATTATTTGACACGGATCGTGCCCCCCAGCACGCCCGCAAGGGCGTTCGGATGAGTTCGGCATGCGACGCGCGAGGCCCGTTTGGCAGAATTGGATGGCAATGTTGAAACTCACTGGTTTTCTTTAGAACTTGCCAGAGAGCGCGCGCAAGCATGTCTTGAAAACTTATGTTGCAAAACCATGTGTTTTACATATCTTCTGACAATTCAGTTTTGAAACCCTTGCGAAATTTCAAGCTTTTGAAGGATCTCGGCATGCGCGCGCAACGACGCGCGCGCGCGTGCATTTCGTCCCACTTGTTGCAAGGGATCATTACGACAGCACGCGCATGATTTCATTAAGAAGTCGCAGGAGCGTGGGCGCAATGTATTTTGAAATCTTGTGTTGCGAAGCCATGTGCTTTTATCTTTGTTCGGGACACTCGATTTTGAAATTCTGACGGAACCTTACGTTTTGAAAGGTTTCGGCATGCGCGCCCGACGACGCGCGCGTGTACACTTCGTCCCATTTGTTGCAAGGGGTTCTTAAGAACTGATGATGTGTGAAAAAAGAGTGCGCGCGCATAGTACTTTTTTCATGCTGAGTATGAGGGGGGGTAAGGGGGGGGAGGGGAGGGCGAACTCCGGCCTGCCTGGGATGGTCTGAATTCATATTTAGGATGGATAATGGGGCAGCATCATGTGGAAATTGCACATCCCCAAGGGGCAGTGATAAGTCCGGCCTCGGGAAGGTGGTGCATCCTAGTTCTTATTTAGAGAGGAGAACATATGTGGCGTAAGCTATGTCATGCAGTATATTCTCAATAGTGCGAAGCAGTGCAAAGCATTGAACAGCAACGCAAAGCAATGCAAAGCCATGCGCAGCATTGCAACGCAACGCAAAACAAAGCAACTCTGCAAAGCAAGGCAAAGCAATCCAAAGAAATGCAAAGCAATACCAAGCCATGCAAAGCCATGCAAAGCAATACCAAGCCATGCCAAGCCAGGCAAAGCAATACAGGCAATACAAAACCATGAAGTGCAATGCAAAGCAATACAATGCAATGCCATTCGATGCCAAGCTTGCGATGCGAACGGGGGGGTGCAACGGGGTGGCGGCGACGTAGTTGGCGACGGAGGCGGCGACGGTGACAAAAAGCCGACCAAACCGACACCCAGGCCCAGGCGACGGGCGACAACGAAGCTGCGACGGGGGCGGCGACGGCGACAACGAGCTGGCCGAACCGACACCCAGGCCCAGGTCCTTTTAGACCAAGTACAAGCCCCCAGCACTGCTTGGGGGATAAGCCTCTGGAGGTCCGCGCGGGCGTCCGAAAGTTTATGTTTACGCCGCCCGTTTGTTCTCCGATGGTAACGGAGACGCTGCACCGACCGACCAGAGAGGGGCGGGGGGAAGACCCACACCTCCAATTCCGTCGACAGAGACCTTCGTTTTCTTGGCTGTCCACGACGCTGGCGCCTGGGCCTCTCGACGATCCCGCCTGAGGAGCATGCCTTTCATCGTGGGTCGTCCTCTCCCAGGGGCTGCTAAAGGTGTACGTATCTGGCCCAAGGTGTCCCCCCCCAGCTATTCGCTCCATGTTGGAGCCCCTGGGGCCCTTTGGGCATCGAGAGGGGTTCTCTGGAGGCCGCAGAGGCCTCCTTGGAAATCCTGGGGGCACCTTGGGCCAGGGACACTTGCAGCGACACCCGACTGCGGCCCCACTGCGCCCCCAGGGCACCGAATGCGTGAGAAGGCGCCAAGATCAGAGAGCAGAACAAAACACCCTCATAGCAAGCCCCCCGACAAGCCGAGCCACCTAGCAAACGCACCCCAAGGATGGAATCGACCATGGCAGGGCTGTTTGGTTTGGTAAACGCCCAGGGCCGCTTCGTCAACGCCAGTGACGGGGGGTCGGGGTGGTGCTTCCTCTCTGGAGAAAAGGTCTGGGTCCCGAGGGGTGGCCCCTGGCCAGAACCTCCGGACAGATCGGTCAGGATCCGAGGCGACGGAGGCCCCCCCCCAGGAGGCCCAGAAGATGCCAAAAACGTGGACGTCGGGCGTCGACAATCGACGATCGAATCGAGCACGAGGGCGCGAAGGGCGAGCATCCTGGCTGCGTTGGACATACATTGACAACTCTCTGCCGCTACACTCTTGATGTTATCAGCCGCGTCTACATCGCAGAGCGAGGGGCTGGGAAGGGGCATGCCACCGATTCACAGAAACCTCCCTCCAGCCTGTGGCCGCCGCGATCGCCGCGGCGACCTCCAACACCGACCCAGAGGTTCAGCTCGGGGACGGGCGTCACGCAGCGCCTTTTCCTGCAACTATGCCGCTGGTTCGGCGCGGTGTCTTGCGGGAGCCGCGCCTGCGCACCATGATCGCCCGCTACCCCCCCCCCGCCGTGGTCGCCTGGCCACCGTGTATAGAAGGGCGGGGGAGGAGGGGACGCAGGGTGCATCAGCGAAGCTGCAAGACACCTTCCCGTCCCAGTCCCCTCCTCGGAAGCGCCTACGGACAAACATTCCAGGCAGCGCCCCCTGGAAAGACAACCGCGCCGTGGGCAGACGCCCAGACCACCCTACCAGCACGTGTAGTGGTGCGAAGATGAGGGGTCATTGACAAGGAGGGGACGGAAGAGCAGGAAAAGGGGGATGGCCGATGGGACTCAGGGGGGGGGGCGCGCGTTTGGGTCTGGCCTCGTTTGGACCTCACGAGGCATCCAGAAACCTCCATGGACAAGACCACTCCAGGGCCCCGGGCTTTGAGCAGGGACTATCAGTCCCAGCATCCCTATAGGCCTAGGCCTACCACAACATGCTCTGAGAACCACTGAAAACGCTAAACAACATAACAATGATGTTCTTAGAACATCAAGCCAACGTGTAAAAACTAGCCTGGCGAAGGACTCAACCATTCGCAGATGTGAGTACCGCAATAGTGGATATCGTCTTCGGTGGCGCTCCCTATGGGGCCACGAACCGCATGGGGAGCGTGCCGAAAATGGGTGGCGGGGTGGAGGGTGTGCCAAAATGGGTGGTGATGACGGCAATGATGTTGATGATGGTGATGGGAGGAGGAGGAGGAGGAGCAGGAGGAGGAGGAGGAGGAGGAGGAGGCGGAGGAGGAGGAGGAGGAGAGGAGAGCGCGGGGCGCTGTCTCTTCAAAACGCGGACCCAACACCACATAATGGTTGGGAACAAGACAGCCTCAGCCAGAAATATTCCAAGAAGAGCTCGCGCAGACCACAAGGCTTAGGCCGGCCGTGTCCCCCTACAGGCGGTTTTTGGGCGAAAAATGAAACATGGTCCAACAATGCTCAAACATAGCCAAAAGATATTCAAAAAATCGTCCCCATACAATGGGACAGGCCCGACTTAACACAAGGCCTAAAAACCTCGCCCCTGCTCGAGGCTCGGCCTGGCCACCGCGCCAACGTACGCGCACGGCCGCCGCCCAACACGACCGGGGCCAGCCGACCACGGAGCCTGCAGGAGCACTCACGAGGCACCGCTGCGCAGGGGCGCTCGGCGACAAGGCCTGGCACCGGCCGCCCTCGGCGGGTGGGGTATCGCCCCGGCCCCGGCCGCCAGCCCACGGCGGGGGCGAGGCAGGCGAGTCATCCCCCGACGTCCCCTCCCCCCACCTCCCTCCCCGCCCTTTCCAACCCTCCCACCCCATCCACACCTCCCCCTCTCCCAGTACGCCGTCCCCCTCGCCTCCCCTTTCCTGGCCTCCCTGCCCCCCTCCCATCCTTCTCCTCCCCCCTGCCCCTCCCCTCGGCCCCTGACCTCTTCCACCTGAGCGACGACACGAAACGGGCCTTACGCAAGATGGCATAGCGACCACACGCCCCGCAGCTTACGCTGGCGCCAGCGCGGCACACCACGTGGAAAACGAGGGCGCTGCGCACGGCCTTACGCGGGAGACGTAGGCGCGAATGTCCGCGCAGTTGACCCCGTGATTCTTCGCCGCAAACCTCGCACTGCCATCCCCCATCCCCTATCCTGCCTCCATTCCACCACCACCGCTCCCGCTCGCCCACCCTCGGGGGCCGGTTGCCCGCTTCTAGGTCCCAGAAGTCCGCGGGGCCCTCCCTCCAGGGCGAACGCCTCGGCGACGCCCGTGGAATCCTCAGAAATGCCCAGGGGCTCAGCCTATCCCACTCGCACCATCGATTGCGTCTCCTTCACCCTCCAAGGCCTCCTTCACCTCAAATCTTCTCCCACAAGCTTAGGCGGCAGGGGGGAGGGGGAGGAGGAGGAGGAGGAGGAGGAGGAGGAGGAGGAGGAGGAGGAGGAGGAGGAGGAGGAGGAGGAGGAGGAGGAGGAGGAGGTAGGAGGGAGGACGGCGGCTTGGCGAGGGAAGGAGCGCCCTGACTGCGCGATGCAGCGCCAGCACCTTCCTCAGAGCCACCAGGGGCCTGGTGTCTGAGCTGCCCCCTCTGCTCGGGCCGCGCTCCGGCGCTCCCGAGAGGCTCTTGTGCAGCACGTGACCATCCCGTGATGGCCCCGCGCTCCCTCCCCCCCCCTCCGCTCCTGCGTCCCCGCCCCTCTCCTGGGCCTGCCCCGCTCCCATTTTGCCCACCAGTGGAGGCCCGACCACGAGAAGCCTTCCACGAGAAGCCCAAAAGCCTGAGACCCCGGGACGTCCACGGATTTTCGGTGTGGGAGCGTCACGCTTTCCACAGCAAAACCGTCGAGTCCCAAGAAACCCAGAGCACCTTGGAGGCAAGCATGGGTCTCCACTGTACTCCATACTGTGCCCTTCTCCCTCTCGCTCCCCCCTCTCGCTCCCCCACCCCACCCCCACACCGCCGTACGCCTCTCCTCGGCCAGAGAAGACGGCCACGGTGGAGTGCCACAGTGCGTCCGGCACGTGCAGCTTCGAGGCCTGAAGGCGTCGGCAGCACAGAGATCCGACGTCGTACCCCCTGAGGCCTGGACCTGGCCCCCCTGGACTGGCTTCATCCTGCGCCGAGAAATGGCCCGAAACCCGCCGTGGTGAGTCTGTCGCAGCGGAAAAAAAGGGGAATCACGGATCATGCCCCGCCCTCCTTCAGAGGCGACGATAAGGGAGAATATCGCTCAGGGGAGAGCAATACCTGTCTTCAGGTGCGCCGATGATCTATGCCTTCGAAAAGGCTCCCGGGCGAACACGTGTAATGCCCGCCCCTGGGCTATTTGCCCCTATCGTCGCCGCCGACTCCTCACTATCCCGCTCGACCCCGGCCCCCCTCGGCCACGCGCAGAGGGGGGTGGGGGGGAGGGGGGAGGGCTCCTTAGAAGCACCCCTGCTTCTCAGAAGGCGCAGGCCTCATCTGTAGATGAAAGGCGGGCGCCTTCTGAGAAGCAGCCCCCTTCTCAGCAGCCCCCCGCCCGTCCCCTCGCCCCCCCTCGTGCGCGCCGCTAACCCCCACCGCTCCCAGTCGCTCACACCCGGCGTCGCAGGCCGCCACTGGGCTCCTCACGAGGAGGCGAGGGCAGACCAGCGCCCCGCGTCGGCGCCCGCATCGGGCGCCCCGCGTCGGCGCCCGCGTCGGCCGCACGGCATTGGCAGAGGAGGCGGCGGCGCTCACCCAATCACGCCGCCGCCGCCGCCCTCCCGGTCCTGCACCGCGGGGAGGCATCCGAAGGAGAGGGAGGTGGAGAGGGAGGAGGCGGGCCCGAGCCGGTTCGGGTCGCGAGATCGGAGCGGAGCGAAAGCGAGGGGAGAGCGAGGGCAGAGGGAGGCAAAAGAGATGAGGATGGGTGGAGGATGGGGGGAAGAAGGACTGCGAAAGGATGATGGAGGAGGAGGAGGAGGAGGAGGAGGAGGAGGAAGAGGAGGAGGAGGAGGAGAGAAAGAGGAGGAGGAGGAGGAGGAGGAGGAGGAGGAGGAGGAGGAGGAGGATCAGGGGAAGGACGAGGAGCGGCAATGTCTGTTTTGCACCCCGCAACGTCGGGAGCTGCATATGCTCACGCTGCACATGGGCAAGGGGACAGCATGGGAGCGCAGGCGGCGCTGAAGATGCAAATGCCTAGGCAGTCGGCGCGTGCGAGAAAAAAAAACCTGCGAGCCGGATGCCCGCAACAGCAGCAGCGGAGAAGCACAGCCAGCCTGGCAGCAGCACCACCACCCCTCCGAAGCCGAGAGCAAGGGCGAGGAGGGCAGGCTCGGCGCGAGAGTACCCCATCCGCTGTGCCGCCAAGCGGGCTCGATCGAGTCCCGCGGGGCAAGCCTGGATCAGGCCCTCTCTCCCGCCGCCGCAGGCGACTCGCCCCTAGAAGAAGAAACAGTGGCACGAGCACAAACTCTTGGCGGCGAGAGAGGGGAGGAAGTGAGAAGGAGAAGGCCTTCTCAGAAGGCGGCGGGACTTCTCAGAACCCATCGCGCCTTCCGAGAAATTGGTTGTGTCTTCGGGGAAGGCTTCGGAAACTTCTCAGAAGGCTGGGGGACTTCCGAGCCTTCTGACCCGCCCCTTCTCACTTCCCCCCCTCGCTCGCCGCCGAAACTCTCAAAGGTTCGCGCGGGTGTCCTGCATCTGCGCCGGACCATCCTGCCTGGCGCGTGGAGTGCGCCAGGGACGGCGCGGATCAGCGCAGATCCACGGGATCCGCGCGGACCTTCGAGAGTGTGCGCTTGCGCTGTCACTGTTCCTTCTTCGCGTGTCTGATGGCTCAGTACACCTCCACGTGGTAGCGATGGGCCTTCTTCATCTCCTTCGCGAAGTCCTTCCAATCGACGCCCGCCTTCTCCGCGAGAGGCGAGAAGCACTCCTCCATGCCGGCCTCCATGCCCTTCAGGCCGCACATGTAGATGTGGGTCTTCGGAGACTGCATCAGCTCCCAGAGTTCCTCCGCGTACTCGGCCATCCTCGTCTGGATGTACATCCTCTGGCCCGCGGCGTTCTTCTGCTCCCGCGAGATGGCGTAATCGGCGCGGAACTGATCAGGGTATTTCTTCGTGTACTCGTCGTGCTCGTCGACGTAGAGGAGCGAATTCGAGTACGGGACGCCGAGGAAGAGCCACGCCAAGCCCTCGAACTTGCGGGTGCCATCCGGGTTGGCGCCGACCTTGTCGTGGAAGAGGAGGCGCATGTAGGAGCGCATGGGCGCGATGCCGGTGCCCGTCGCGAGCATGATGATGTTGTAGTCCTGCTCAATCGGCAGGAGCATCTCGGCGCCAGTCGGGCCCGTGATCAGCACCTCGTCGCCCTCGCTCATGTCGCAGATGTGGTTCGAGCACACGCCGCGGTAGACCTTGGCGTCGGGGAAGCACGTGCCGGCCTTGTCGGGCTTGTCCTCGCCCTTCTCGCGGTTGTAGTGCTTCAGAGGCCACTTCTCCTCCTCCACCTCGACAACGCGCTTGACACAGAGGGAGACCGTTTTGGAGTCCTGGCAATCGCCGACCGCCGACGAGCCAATCGAGTAGAGGCGGATCTTGGCTGGGGTTTCGCCCTTCTTATCGGGGCCAGGGGCGATGACACCGATGGACTGTCCCTCCACGTACGGCACCTTGCCCCCGTGGTCGAAGGTCACGTGCGTCGTCTCCCAATTGGCGTCACCAGGGGAGCTGCTGTTGGGCTTGGTGATGGTGTGTGCCTGCACGTCGTTCTTGATCACGGTACCCTTGTACGGCGCCTTCGGCATGAACAGGTTCCACGGGATCTCCTTGCCGTCCAGCTGCTGGACGACCTTCACGCCCTTCTTCTTCACCGCGGCAGCGCGGCGCGTGACGACGGAGGAGCCCACGGCGATCGCTGCCGCTCCAAGCCCCACCGCGGTCGGGATGCCCGCGAAGGAGCTCGCCTCTGGCGCAGCGGGGCGGCCGGCCCGAAGGCTCGGCGCGGCGGCGGACGCCGCGGCGGGGGGGGCGGCGACGAAGGCCAGCGACATCGTCCAGAGGGCTCGGGGAAGGACCCGCGGTGTCGCTCGCAGGGTTGCCAGACCAGCCTGGGCCAAAACGCCTTGAGCCAAAATGGCTACGGAGGGGGGAGGCGCGGCAATTGCATCCGCAGCCACAGGAGGAATGCGAGGAGAAATGGGAACGGATCGGATCGCCAGCGAATCATCCCGAATTGAATGGAACCGACACAAGATAGCCGCGTCCGGCTCCAGCTGGCCCCAGACAAGCCAGGGAAACGCAACCAATCGAATCGAATCGAAATCGCGGCCGAAACCGTCGAAACGAGTCGCACCGAATCGGATCGCAGGCGGTCCTGGGAGGGACTGACCAGACGAATGGCCGCAGGTGAGGGGTGAACGCCGAGGGGTCGAACTGGCGGAGGGCACCGAGGTGACGGGCAAGGAGCCACGGGGCAGCGGGCGACGGTAAGGAGCAAGGGGCAAGGGGTGGCAACGACGGGGGGGGAGCGGGACAGGCAGGGGGGGAGGAGGCAGGAGAGGGCACGGGGTCAGGAGGGGAAGGGGGAGAGGAAGGAGGAGGGAGGAGGGAGCGGAAGGATAGGATGGGGAGCAAGGGGCGAGGAAAGGGAACACGGGGGAAGGAGAGAGAAAGGAGGGGGCAGTTTGGAATACGTGAAGGTGCTGAGGTCGAGCGTGCGCGAGGATCAGTGCTGGGCCGACGAGGGCTACGACAACTACTACTACTACTACTACTACTACTACTACTACTACTACCACCACCACCACCACCACTACCACTACCACTACTACTACTACTACTACTACTACTACTACTACTACTACTACTACTACTACTACTACTACTACTACTACTACCTACTACTACTACTACTACTACTACTACTACTACTACTACTACTACTACTACTACTACTACTACTACTACTACTACTACTACTACTACTACTACTACTACTACTACTACTACTACTACTACTACTACTACTACTACTACTACTACTACTACTACTACTACTACTACTACTACTACTACTACTACTACTACTACTACTATACTATACTACTACTACTACTACTACTACACTACTACTACTAACTACTACTACTACTACTACTACTACTACTACTACTACTACTACTACTACTACTACTACTACTACTACTACTACTACTACTACTACTACTACTACTACTACTACACTACTACTACTACTACTACTACTACTACTACTACTACTACGACACCACAACAACAACAACAATTACTAGCACGTGGGGACACACCGTTCTCACCAGTGCCAGGGTTTTCATAGGAGGCGGGCAATACCCCCACTTTGTGGGGGGGCCGGTTCAAGCTCTACCAAATTTCCAAACGACTCTTCGCCACCACCCACACCCAGCTTCCCGCCCTATGACGTTCGGACACTTCACTTCGTGGCATGCGGACGACCGTGGCTACTATTCAGGGCCCCGCGGCCGACGACGACGGCGTGCGCGCGCGAAGAAAAAACGAATGTGTCCCGCATGGTATTATTTGACAGGGATGATGGCCCTGGCAGGTGCGCAACCGTTGTCGCAGAAGTTCGAAAAAGTTGCTCGCAAAAGCCCGTTTGACAGAAATGTTTAAAAAGTGTTGGGTTTCCTACGAATCCGCAAGAGCGCGCGGGATGAAAGGTTGACTTTTTTTAAAAAAAAAAAAAAAAAAAAAAAAAAAAAACAAAAAAAAAAAAAAAAAAAAAAAAAAAAAAAAAAAAAAACTTGGCGAAAGACCCAACCATAAGCAATTGTTGGTAACGCGTTGTGGGTGCCGTTTTCGGTGGGGCTCCATATGGGGCCACGAAGCGCTGCCTTGGATGGGGGAACCGCATGCGGACTGCGCCACCTGGGCGGGCCTTCGGTGGAGCTCCCTATGGGGCTACGAAACGCTGCCCTGGGTGGGGGAACCGCATGCGAACTGCGCCACTGGGGCCTTCGGTGGAGCTCCCTATGGTGCCACGAAACGCTGCCCTGGGCGGGGGAAGCGCATGCGAACTGCGCCACGGGGGCTTTCGGTGGAGCTCCCCATGGGGCCACGAAGCGCTGCCCTGGGTGGGGGAACCGCATGCGAGAGCAGCCACTGGGGCCTTCGGTGGAGCTCCCTACGCTGCCCTGGGTGGGGGAACCGCATGCGAGAGCAGCCACTGGGGCCTTCGGTGGAGCTCCCTATGGGGCAACGAACGCTGCCCTGGGGGGGGGAACCGCATGCGAACACCCCCACTGGGGCCTTCGGTGGAGCTCCCTATGGGGCTACGAAACGCTGCCCTGGGTGGGGAACCGCATGCGAACACCCCCACTGGGGCCTTCGGTGGAGCTCCCTATGGGGCCACGAAACGCTGCCCTGGGTGGGGGAACCGCATGCGAACACCCCCACTGGGGCCTTCGGTGGAGCTCCCTATGGGGCTACGAAACGCTGCCCTGGGTGGGGGAACCGCATGCGAACACCCCCACTGGGGCCTTCGGTGGAGCTCCCTATGGGGCCACGAAACGCTGCCCTGGGTGGGGGAACCGCATGCGAACACCCCCACTGGGGCCTTCGGTGGAGCTCCCTATGGGGCTACGAAACGCTGCCCTGGGTGGGGGAACCGCATGCGAACACCCCCACTGGGGCCTTCGGTGGAGCTCCCTATGGGGCACGAAACGCTGCCCTGGGTGGGGGAACCGCATGCGAACACCCCCACTGGGGCCTTCGGTGGAGCTCCCTATGGGGCCACGAAGCGCTGCCCTGGGTGGGGGAACCGCATGCGAACACCCCACTGGGGCCTTCGGTGGAGCTCCCTATGGGGCTACGAAACGCTGCCCTGGGTGGGGGAACCGCATGCGAACACCCCCACTGGGGCCTTCGGTGGAGCTCCCTATGGGGCCACGAACGCTGCCCTGGGTGGGGAACCGCATGCGAACACCCCCACTGGGGCCTTCGGTGGAGCTCCCTATGGGGCTACGAAACGCTGCCCTGGGTGGGGGAACCGCATGCGAACACCCCCACTGGGGCCTTCGGTGGAGCTCCCTATGGGGCCACGAAACGCTGCCCTGGGTGGGGGAACCGCATGCGAACACCCCCACTGGGGCCTTCGGTGGAGCTCCCTATGGGGCCACGAAACGCTGCCCTGGGTGGGGGAACCGCATGCGAACACCCCCACTGGGGCCTTCGGTGGAGCTCCCTATGGGGCTACGAAACGCTGCCCTGGGTGGGGGAACCGCATGCGAACACCCCCACTGGGGCCTTCGGTGGAGCTCCCTATGGGGCCACGAAACGCTGCCCTGGGTGGGGGAACCGCATGCGAACACCCCCACTGGGGCCTTCGGTGGAGCTCCCTATGGGGCTACGAAACGCTGCCCTGGGTGGGGGAACCGCATGCGAACACCCCCACTGGGGCCTTCGGTGGAGCTCCCTATGGGGCCACGAAACGCTGCCCTGGGTGGGGGAACCGCATGCGAACACCCCCACTGGGGCCTTCGGTGGAGCTCCCTATGGGGCCACGAAACGCTGCCCTGGGTGGGGGAACCGCATGCGAACACCCCCACTGGGGCCTTCGGTGGAGCTCCCTATGGGGCACGAAACGCTGCCCTGGGTGGGGGAACCGCATGCGAACACCCCCACTGGGGCCTTCGGTGGAGCTCCCTATGGGGCTACGAAACGCTGCCCTGGGTGGGGGAACCGCATGCGAACACCCCCACTGGGGCCTTCGGTGGAGCTCCCTATGGGGCCACGAAACGCTGCCCTGGGTGGGGGAACCGCATGCGAACACCCCCACTGGGGCCTTCGGTGGAGCTCCCTATGGGGCTACGAAACGCGTGAGAGGTGTGCCGAGAGCAGAGGCAAGGAGGGGGAGGAGGGGGAGGAGGAAGGAACGCGGGGCACCGTCTCTTCAAAACGAGGACCCAACACCACAGGATGGTTGGGAAAAAACATTGTTTTTTTGATGTTTTTATGCTAAAATCGCTACGAAAACTAAGGTTTTGGAAGGATTTCGTCTTGCGCGCGCGAATGTCCACTTTACCTTATTTTTTGCAAGGGATTCTTGAAATGTGGTTATGTTAGAACAAGAAATGTCATTTTATATTGTTTTTTTGCAAGGGAAAGCGGGGGGGAACAAAACAACCGGATCCGGACCAACCCGTTTTGCCGGAGACTTCCTCACGAAAATGATGAAAACATGGCTGCGGCCTAGGCGCGGCGAGGGGACCGTGCACCAGGGGTCCCAACAATAATTATTCTTTAGAAGTAATAATGTTCAACAACAACAACAACAACAACAGCAGCAGCAGCAACAACAACAACAACAACAACAACAACAACAGCAACAACAGCAGCAGTCATTGTAAGACTGTTCGCTCTTATCTGCTCGCGCGTACCTCACCACGTATATCCCAAGCCCCCGATACCCGCCCGCTTCGTCTTCGATCGTACCCCCTCTGGGGGGTGCATCTTCCTGCCCTGCCACGTGTATTGGGCGCAGCCCCCAAAAAAGCAAGAGGAGTGAGAAAGGAGAGAGAGCAAGAGAGAGAGAGAGAGAGCGACAGAAAGAGAGAGTGAGAGAGAGAGAGAAAACAAAAAAAACGTGGATGAAAGGAGTGGGGGAAGGGAGGGAGGCAAGGGACAAGAGGGAGGGAGCAGAACTGCGGACGAGAGAGATTAGAAGATGGGGGGCTTAAAAGAGGATCCAGAAAACAAGCGGCAGACCCGGACGGGCGGGTCGAGCGTGCGGGACGTGAAAGCACCCGGCGAGCTTCCAAGCGAGCCGCTGGGCCTGCCGTCACAGGCAAGTCAGGCGGGCGGCCCTAACGGGCGGGTCCGGCGGGCGGATCAAAGCGTGAGTCCTGAATGAATTGCGGGGAAGTCTCAGGCGAGAGCGTGCGGGTACATCTTCATTACTTGGCACGCGTCGTTGGCGCGCCGCAGCCCCTAAAACAATTTTTGATCCGCGGGTCGAGAGCGCACCTCTTCCGGTCGAAGCTAAGTGGGCCGCGCGAAGCTTGAATTGGGCAGAGAAGAGGAGGAACACCGCCCCTAAAACAGGGAAAGAGGGGAGACAGGGACGAAGAGAGAGAGTGAGAGAAATTTGGAGGACACAGATGAAGCACGAGTGGGATTGACAGGAGGCCGGCTAAGCGCAGGAAAGCCAGCGGTTGAACTCTAGACGGGCGGGTGGCGGGCGGAGCCCGCCTGCCGCATCGGGCGGGCGTCACAAGCTGCGGGTCGGTTTGCGCCATGGCTGGAACACGATACTGCAGCATAAGTTCGCAGCGGGTTTCGCACAGGTTGCGCCATGAGGTGTGCCATGCACCATCCCTTGAGAACGAACCACGACTGCGAGAATGAAGGGCCTCTGGGGCCAGGGGAAGCGAGGGGACTGGGGCCAGGGCCAAGGATCTGGGCGGGGGGAGGGCCAGTAGTGAGGCTGGTGGAGTGGGGAAGGCAGTAAGATTGATCAGTAACAAGGTACGTAATTACTCCGATGACCTGCGCGGTCTGGCGGATCCTCCCTGGAGGGCCTCATGCCACGAAACCTGATACATAAAACGTATTGCGAATGCTTGATGCGGTCTGGCGGTGCCTCCCAAGAAGGCCAGATGGCCCCAGGGGGCACGAGGGGATAGGCTGGGGCCACAGAAGGCAGCAATGGGGCCACTGAGGGCACGAGCGACTGGGGGCCACGAAGGGCGAACATATGAGCCACAAAGGGCAACGAGGAGAGGAGTGCTCCGAAATTGGCCCGTTGGCGTGGGCGTGGGGGTGGGCTTGCGCGTGGGCGTGGGCGTGGGCCTGCATGTGGGTGCGGGCGTGGACGTGGGCGTGGGCGTGGGCGTGGACGTGGGCGTGGGCGTGGGCGTGGGCGTCGGTGCGAGTGTGGGTGCTGGCCTGCTGCCCCCCCCCGGGCGTGAGCGTGGGCGTCGGCGTCGGTGTGGGTGTAGGTGCTGGCCTGCTGGCCTGCTGCCCCCCCCCCTCCGGGGACGGGGTACACATAGCCGTTGATGCCAACAACAACAACAACAACAACAACAACAACAACAACAACAACAACAACAACAACAACAACAACAACAACAACAACAACAACAACAACAACAACAACAACAACATCAACGCGAGGACACTACTGGAGGCCCGTTGCTCGACCCCCCCCCCCCGAGCAACACAACGGGGCCACGCACGGGCCCTGCAGGGCCCCTGGTCCGAGCAACGCCACGAGGCCTCGCCAGGCCGCTGCGGGGGTCTGCAGGGCCCGGCGGCGTTGCTCGGCAGGTCCTTTCGGGACTGCTGCGGAGCCCCATACAGGCCCCAAAGGGCGCACCCCTCTCACGGATCGTGGCCCTTGCCACACAGGGAGCTCCACCGAGGTTTGATTTGGGCACACCCCTCTCGAGGATCGTGGCTCAGTGAGCTCCACCGAAGCTTGGTTTCGGCGCACCCCTCTCACGGATCGTGGCCCTGGCCCCACAGGGGGCTCCACCGAGGCTCCATTTGGGCACACCCCTCTCGAGGATCGTGGCCATGGCCCCACAGGGAGCTCCACCGAAGTTTGATGCCGGCGCGCCCCTTTCACGGATCGTGGCCCTGGCCCCACAGGGAGCTCCACCGAGGCTTTATTTCGGCACACCCCTCTCAAGGATCGTGGCCTTGGCTCCACAGAGAGCTCCTCAGAGGCTTCATTATGGCACACCCCTCTCGAGGATCATTTTGGCACACCCCTCTGCAGGGTCCTGCACGATTCCATCGGAACCGTAGAGGGAGCCTATAGGATCCTTACAGGGTCCTGCACGGTTCCATCGGAATCCTATAGGGATCCTATAGGATCCTTACAAGGTCCTGCACGACTCCATCGGAGTCCTATAAGGGGGAACCTGTAGGATCCTTACAGGGTCCTGCACGATTCCATGGGAGTCCTATAAGGAGGAACCTATCGGATCCTTACAGGGTCCTGCACGATTCCATAGGAACACCCTATAGGGATCACATAGGATCCTTACAGAGCCCTGCAAGGTTCCATCGGAATCCTATAGGGATCCTATAGGATCCTTACAGGGTCCTGCACGACTCCATCGGAACCCTAGAGGGATCCTATAGGATCCGTACAGGGTCCTGCGCGATTCCACAGGAACCCTGGAGGGATCCTATAGGATCCTTACAGGGTCCAACAGGTTTCCATTGGAACCCTAGAGGGATCCTATAGGATCCTTAACAGGGTCCTGCACGATCCCATAAGAACCCTATAGGGATCCCATAGGATCCGTACAGGGTCCTGCACGATTTTATAAGAATCCTATAGGGGTCTTATAGGATCCTCACAGGGTCCTACAGGATTCCATCGGAACCCTATAGGGATCCGATAGGATCCTCACAGGGCCCTGCAGGATTCCATCGGAACTCTATAGGGATCCTACAGGATCCTTACAGGGTCCTGCACGATTCTATAGGAACCCTAGAGGGATCCTATAGGATCCTTACAGGGTCCTGCACGGTTCCATAGGAATCCTAGAGGGATCCTATAGGGTCCGTGCAGGGCCCTGCACGATTCCATCGGCATCCTATAGGAATCCTATAGGATCCTTACAGGTCCTGCATGATTCCATCGGAGTACTATAAGGAGGAACCTATAGAATCCTTACAGGGTCTTGCACGATTCCATCGGAACCTCAGAGGGATCCCATAGGATCCTTACAGAGTCCTGCACGTTTCCATAGGAACCCTAGAGGGATCCCATAGGATCCTTACAGGGTCCTGCACGATTCCATCCGAACCCTAGAGGGATCCTCTAGGATCCTGACAGGGCCCAACAGGTTCCCATCCGAACCTTATAGGGATCATATAGGATCCTTACAGGGCCGGTCCTGCACGATTCTATGGGAAGCCTATATGGGGTCCTCTAGGATCCTTGCAGGGTCCTGCACGATTCCATAGGATCCCTGGAGGGATCCTATAGGATCCTTACAGGGTCCTGCACGATTCTATAGGAACCTTATAGGGATCCCATCGGATCCTTACAGGGTCCTACAGGATTCCATCGGAACCTTCATAAGGGTCCTATAGGATCCTCACAGGGCCCTGCAGGATTCCATCGGAACCCTCCAGGAATCCTATAGGATCCTTACAGGGGCCTGCACGATTCCATAGGAAACCTATAGGGATCCTATAGGATCCTTACAGGGTCCTGCACGGCTCCATAGGAATCCTATAGGGATCCCATAGGATCCTTACAGGGTCCTGCACGATTCCATAGGACCCCTAGAGGGGTCCTATAGGAACCTTACAGGGTCCTGCACGATTCCATAGGAGTCCTATAGAGGAGGAACCTATAGGATCCTTACAGGGTCCTGCGCGATTCCATAGGAACCCTAGAGGGATCCCATAGGATCCTTACAGGGTCTTGCACGATTCCATAGGAACCCTAGAAGGATCCTATAGGATCCTTACAGGGTCTTGCACGATTCCATAGGAACCGTAGAGGGATCCTGTAGGATCCTTACAGGGTCCTGCACGATACCATCGGAACCCTATAGGGATCCTATAGGATCCTTACAGGGCCCTGCACGATTCTATAGGAACCCTAGAGGGATCCCATAGGATCCTTACAGGGTCCTGCACGATTCCATAGGAACCCTGGAGGGATCTTATAGGACCCTTACACGGTCCTGCACGATTCCATAGGAACCCTAGAGGGATCCTATAGGATCCTTACAGGGTCCGGCACGATTCCATAGGAATCCTATGGGGATCCCATAGGATCCTTACAGGGCCCTGCGCGATTCCATAGGAGTCCTATGAGGAGGAGGAGCTGGCCTCGCTGGCGCGTGGTCGGTTTTCGGCCACAGGAGTGCGTGGGGAACAGTAAGGGAGCCAACGGAGATTCGGAAACACATATAGATCTTCGTTAGCGTATGACAGAGGTGTTGCGCGTTGCTCCCCCCCCCCCCCGGGGCAACAACTGCAACGTGTGGCCTGGGGCAGTGCGCTCGCCCCGGGGGCGAGGACACACCCACGGGCCCCGCCGGGGTGGCCTGAGAGAGTGTCCTTGCGAACAACAACAACAACAACAACAACAACAACAACAACAACAACAACAACAACAACAACAACAACATCAACAACAACAACAACAACAACAACAACAACAACAACAACAACAACAACAACAACAACAACGGCGGCGGCGGCGGCGGCGGCGGCAGCAACAGCAGCACCACCACCACCACCACCACAATCATTATTCTTCAGATATGAGAAATCAACAACAACAACAACAGCAACAACCACAACAACAAGAACAACAGCAGCAGCAGCAACAACAACAACTACAACAACAACAACAACCACAACAACAACAACAACAACAACAACAACAACAACAACAACCACAACGGCAACAACAATAACAACAACAACAACCACACCAACAGCAACAACAACAAGAACAACAGCAGCAGCAGCAACAATAACAATAACAACAACAGCCACAACAACAACAACAGCAGCAGCAGCAGCAAGAACAACAACAACAACAATTCACAACAACAACAACAACAACATCAACAACAACAACAACAACAACCACAACAACAACAACCACAACAGCAGCATCAGCAACAACAACATCAACAACAGCAGCAGCAGCAACCACAACAACAATTACAACAACAACAACAACAATCGTTTCAAGACTGTTCACCCTTACCTGCTCGAGTGTCCAATAACGCGTATTTCCCAAATCCTCGATACCCGCCCTCTTCGTCTTCGATCGAACCCCTTTGGGGGGGTATACCTTTCTTCCCTGCAGGTCGGGCCCGGGCAAGCGGGGGGGCGGCCGCGGACCGTCGGCCTGACCAGCGGCAGCGCTGATCGGCCGGGCGG
>CAUYUJ010022204.1:524360-556860 GCA_963575745.1 Prorocentrum cordatum
GGGGCGGGGGGGGGACTGGCACAGGGGTGGATGCATCGACCTGGAATCGGCGATACATCGTCGATAGATCGGCGACAGGCCCCCGATAGCAAAACCGCACCTTCCTGGGCTGGCTGGAGCTGTCGGGTCCCTATATGTCGGCGATCAGTGGGCGATTGGAGGTTGATGCATACCCCGAGTTTCTTAAAATAATCGTCGGGGGGGGGGGGGGGGGCGTCACACCCGCCGCCCCACATCGACCCCCGCCGCGGGCAGCCACCGCGCGCCGAAGGCGCTCCGACCCCCGCCGCGGCGCGACGAGGAGGCGAGGCTGACCCCCGTCGGGGGGGTACCCCCACGCTTGTTAAGAGACCCAGAGTACACCCTGCGAAATGCTTAAGAAATCATGGGTTAAGAAATTCATAGTCTCAGAACTTGAATAAAACCCAAAATTCCCATTCAAACATTAGGATTTACATTGAAACATTAAGAATAATGGAGTCTCTGGCCGAAAATTTAAGTTTTCTTAAGCATCGCCTAAGGTGTACCCCCTATGCATATTCCCCCCGTCGCTGCCCCCGATAGACTCGCCGAGGCCGCCCCCAGAGAGAGCCCACGAGCTGCCTCGGCCCGATCAGACGGCCCTGGCGATGGAGGTCGATAGAGGTCGATGGGCGCGTAGCAGGTCGCATAGCAGGTCGCATCTTCAAGGGGCGATTGGAGGTCGATGCATACCCCCTGTGCACATCCCCCCCCCCCCGTCGCTGCCCCCGATAGGCGCGCCGAGACCGCCCCGGGAGAGGAGCCCCAGAGCGGCCTCTCGGCCCGATCAGGGCGGCCCTGGGCGACGAGGCTCTGCAGAGGCCCGAAGACCCCCTGGAAAGGGGCATCGTTCTCTCTCTCTCTCTCTTTCTCTCTTTCTCTGTATCTCTCTCTCTCTCTCTCTTTCTGCATCGAAGCGTGGCAAGAGAGCCTCCTCCTCAACCTTCTCCCCCTCCTCCTCCACCTCCTCCTCCTCCTCCGCCTCCTCCCCCTCCTCCTCCTCCTTCTCTTCCTCCTCCTCCTCCACCTCCTCCTCATCCTCCTCCTCTTCCGCCTCATCCTCCTCCTCCTCCTCCTCCCTTTTCCTGCCTCTCCTCCTCTTCCCCTTTCTCCCCCACGTGTCCCCTGTCTTTCTACGTCGCAGCGTGGCAGAGGCAGTCCGCACGCGCGCTCGAGTAGCCGGGACGCTCGGCACACGAACTGGCTGGCCCCAGCAGGAAGAACAGGCGGGGAGGGGTGGCCGCGAAGGACAGGTTAGGGGAGGAGGGCGCTCACCGCGGAGAGAATTCCAGGACGAGCGTGCAGTGTTCTCACAAGAGACGCCAAGAAGCCCCGATGGGCGCGACATGAGAGATCTCAAGCGAGGCTGCATGGGTCCAAAACCCCTGATACAACGATGAGAGATCATCACTGCTTAATTTCGGCGCTGTTCGTCTTAGGATAAGCTCCAGAAAGCATCCGAGAGATTCAAGGCAGCTCTGGAACCAAGACATCCCGAGACCGCCCCAAGCGAGCTTCAAGGTGGCCCCAAGACCTGACAGGAAAAACAACATGTCTTCATTGGGCCGCCTTAGCTCAGCTGAAGAAAACTCCTCGCGTCCAACACGGCCCCAAGACTAGACGCCCAGAAAGCCCCCAACTGGCCCCAAGCGCCCCAAGAATCTGCCACAACAGTTCGCGGAGAAGCCCCCAAGAAGCCTGCAGAAAGCGTGGAAGAAGAAGCGATGAGGGGGGAAGAGGAGGAAGAGGAGGATGGACGGAGGAGGAAGGAGGAAGGAGGAAAGAGCAGGAAGAGGGAGGAAAGAGGAGGACGGAGGAGGAGGAGGAGGTGGAGAACGAGGGTTAAGATAAGGAAGGGATGCTCGAGACCTGCGGCTGTTCAGGCGATGCACTGAATTGGAGCGGATATGATGCTCCTCACTCTCCTCCGCCTCCTTCTGCGGCTCCCTGAAGCTGGAACCACGAACCTTGATCCTCGCGATCCAGGAACCACGATCCTCGACTCTGGATCTTGCCGCGCTGCTTCGGTTGCACGGTCGCAGGGTTCGCCGCAGACGGCTGAATGAGCTTCGCGGTCTCGCGCAAGGCTTGGGCTCAATCGTCAGTGACACCCCACGCCAGTGACGCCGTGACAAGGCAAATGGAAACCAGGATCCCTCTGGCAGCCAACTGGCCCGTGGTGTAGCAAATTGCACCGCAAGTCTAAGATGAACTTTACATGCAAGCCAGTCAGCCGCCCGAATGTGGGAGCAGGCAAACTGAGCGCCATACCGACAAGAAGAGGCAGAGCCTGCCCATCCAATATATACACAAAACTATGTATACATGAGATGTCCGAAGTGGAGGTCGGCACGATCGCTGTGGCCACCAAGCTGACAAAGCAATGGCAGCTTTGAACACGAAGAGTGCACGTAATGTTTGCACATGGTGGGCAACCGACAGGGAGACGACAAGAATAAGAGTGGCGCTCTGTGACAGAATGATTGGACACCCGCCACCGTGCCGCAGGTACTGAATGGAGCGCCGTCGTGCCCGCCACACTCCTCGACGTCAGGCCTTGCACGCAAGGGCCCCCAGACCCCCAAGTCGCTCGAGCCCAGGGCGCTCCCAGGAGGCTCCGCGTGGGCCCTCCCGACGCCCGGGGGCGCTCCTGGGCCACCGCTGGGCAGCCGGCCCCTCCCCATAGGGGGAGAGAGCACGCGCCGTGCCCCCCGAGGGGGAGCGCGCGGGCTCCCGTGCCGAGGCGCGCCCCGAGGTGCGCACGGCGCGCCCGGGGGCCGCCGAAGACCAGCGGGGAGAGAGGGAGGGGGGGAGGGCCCCCCCCCGCGCCTGCTGCGGCTGCGGTCCCGGTCCTTGTCCTTGTCCTTCTTGCGGTCGCGGTCGCGGTCCCGGTCCTTGTCCTTCTCTTTCCTGCCGGCGGGCAGGCGGGGGCGGCGCGCCGCACCGCGCGAGGCCGAGCGGGGGGCGCGAGCGGCAACAGGCCGGCGAGGCACCGACGTCAGAGTTCCTCGGGCGCACGAGACACACAGCAACCGCGTGTTCCAGTTGGCGCCCTGGCGGGCGCAGTCAGCACAAGTCGAGACTTGCAAGTCCAGGCGCAGGTCGGTCCTCCAGACACTGCGACGGACACCATGCGGACACCACGGCGGGACACATCAGGCACCGCGGTGGACAGGTGGACACAAGGGGAGAGGGAGGGAGGTCGACATTGGCGATCCCAGAATCGAATCGATAAGTCGGATCGGCGATCGAAGTTAATCCTCCGCCTCCTCCTCCTCCTCCTCCTCCTCCTCCTCCTCCTCCTCCTCCTCCTCCTCCTCCTCCTCCCCCTCCTCCCCCTCCTCCCCCTCCTCCTCCTCCATCTCCTCCTCCCCCTCCCCCTCCTCCCCTCCTCCTCCCCTCTACGGCCCGAGGGGAAACCGTGCAGGCTAGATCTGTATAACTTGAGTTTCTTAATAAGCGTAGGGGGGTACTCTGGGTTTCTTAACAAGCGTGGGGGGGTCCCCCCCCGACGGGGGTCGGCCTCGCCTCGTCGCCGCGCCGCGAGGGGGTCGGTGCGCCTTCGGCGCGCGGTGTTTCTGCCCGCGACGGGCGTCGACGCGGGGCTGTCGGAGAGGGGATGACGCCCCCCCGACGCTGATCAAGAAACTCGGAGTAGCCCCTGCTTCACGGCGCGGGAGGGCAGGAGGGCCCAGCATCGAATCGATGAGTCGAATCGGCGATCGAAATGAGTCGGATCGGCGGAAATCGGCGGCCAAGTCGGGAGAAGTCGAATCGGAGGACATCGGCAAGCTGGTGCGCCACCCGTGAGAAATCGGAACGCAGATCGGAATCCCTCCTTCCCTCCTTCCCTCCTTCCTCACAGACACCCCTTCTCCTCTCATCGCGTTCCCCTGCCTTCCCTGCCCCCCACCTTCTTCCCCCTCCCTGCCCCCTCCCTCTTCCTCCCCGGCCCTCTTCCCATCGGGTGGCCACCTGGGGGGGGGGAAGATGGAGAGGGGGGGGGCGGCTGGAGAAGAGACCAGAAGGACCCGCGCAGTCCAACGATGATCTGCTTCACCCGCCCGTCCGCGTGACCGCGGGCGGGCAGCAGCACATGGGCCAGCATTGCTCTTACCTCGGAAGTGCACGGGGAAAGCCACACCCCAACCAGTCTGGGGAAGCTGAGCTGCCCACGCTCTGGGTCCGCGCTGCCCTGCTACACTTCAGCACAGAATGATGGCGCTGGGGGTCTGCACTCCGCACGGGGCCGTACGTCGAGGGCGGGCACTGAGGATATCAACGGATGCCTGATCAGTCGCTGCCGAGGCATGCTCCGACGTCGGCGTGATGGCGGGCCAGCGGGCCCAAGTATTAAACAGTGCGCCGACGCTGTCAACCTTGTGGATGGTGAGCTCTGAACGTCCTGATCGATACGCAGCTGGACGGAGACCTGCACTATAACGTGCTCGTCGTCCTTTCTACAAAGGAGGTGCAACCACATGTCTGGGCACAGCACACTCTCAAGATTTTCGCAAACCTCGGCCCCCACATGGCCGTCGTCGAGCAAGCGACCTGCCAGGCACGGCACCGCCGACCATCCCCGAGGCCCCACCGCATCGAGACTGCCTCACAGCTTCGGGTGCTCTTCGTCATCTTGGCCACGAGGCCTGGCCTCGAGGCAACCTTCACCACTGCCTGCTCCGAGCCGCACGAGCGGCACAGCGGCCTCCTGCACGTGGGCTGCGAAGCCAACGCCTGCTGGCCCTCGCCCTCTGCCCGGCACTCGACGCCCGCAGCCGTGGCCTGCATCCCGTCGCGGCAGGCCGACAGACATGGTATCCACTGCCTTCCTGGCGCCATTATCCTCCGTCTTGTCCCGGGCCTCCAGGATCGCCGCGGGCTCGTCGACGCTCCTCTTGCTGTTCTTGCTGGTGGTATCCCGCTTACTGAGAAATCCGTCCCGCCCTGCTCCTCGTACACGACGAAAGTGCATACTGGTGCCTGGGACCCTGGACAGACGCTGAAGTCCACCCGCACGCGCGCTTCTCTTCCTGGCTGGCACCCGTTCTGGCCTTCACCACACACCCTTGCCCGCGCGCGAGCCCTGGCCTCTGCCCTGCGACCCGTCATTGCCAGGTCCCGCCGCCGACGCTCTCGAAAGGGCACCCCCCCCTTGAGAGCAGGCACATGGCGTAAGTTGGCGGCGCGCACAAGGGGGTGGAGGGAGGGGGAGGGCGTCTTAGAAGGAGGCTGCTTCTTAGAGGGCGCCGGCCTCACATCCGTAGAGAAGGCCCGCGCCTTCCAAGAAGCAGGGGTGCTTCTCAGCAGCCCTCCCCCCCAATCCCCCCCGCCCCCCTCTGCGCGTGGCCGCACACGCGGAGGTCCCTGCCTCCCGCACGGCCGGGGCCGCGCCCCGGCGCGAGCCGCTCCGCCTCGTCGTCGCACTCGCCCAGCGGGCCGGCAACGCGGGGCGTTGCTGTGCTCCGGCTCGTCAACCTGTGTCACGTGTGCGGAGCTACACTGTCACTGCCGCGCTTCCCTGTGGCTCTGCCGTGCTCCTGCTCGCAGCGCACACCACCAGAGGCGGCGCGGAGAGCTTGAGAGATCCACCTACCCAAAGGAGCCCCACCTCATCAGCGACCCTCCGAGAAAAGGCATCCTGGACCCTGCCTTCCGCAGAGACGAGCCACGCCTCGGCGACCGCCACGCGGGGAGCTGCTTCTCTCAAAGGCGACTGCCGACGCCCAGGCGCTGGCAGCTTGAACCACTGACGGCGCCCGAGACGCTGCGCGCCCACTACGCCCGCGGCCGACCTGCGATCCGCCACCTTGTTCTTCGACAGAGGAAAAGAGAAACGGCATAAGCATAATTTGTTGGCGCTCCGCGCGGGAACTTTATGTGTATGCCGCTAATTTGCAGTATTATGCGTATCATTTGCATTATCAATAGTATTATGAGTATTACTATGTTTACTACTACTAGTATCAGTACTACTAGTATTATAATTAGTCGTATCATTATTCTTCTTCTCCGATTCAGCACGCAACAAAAGCGCCGTACCCCAGTGCTCATACAATTGGAATCCGTTCTGTATTCTCCGAGAGAACGGCCTGGGTCCGGCCCCGCCCGTCCCCTCTCTCCCCCGCCCCCCTGATCACGTCACGAGTCCCGCTGGCGCCGAAAACGGGACCGGCCCATCCCCCGTTCCCCTCCCCTCCATGGTCACGCCCGTGATCGGCAGAGGATGCAAAAAAAACGGTCTCTTGCAAGTGTTGGGGAGGCCACAGCACTCACAGAGCCCCCGACCCCCGATCTGCTGGAGTTCCCAGGCGTTCGAGAGCGCTCCCCAGGTGTGCTGGCGGGAGCTGCCTGGAGGACAAACCCGCCCAGAACGGCCCAAAGATTCCCCGCGAGCCTTCCAAGAAGCGCCCACGAAGGCTCACGAGACCCTTTGGAGGATCCACGCGGCCCCGAGGGCACCAGGGGGACAATAAGATTTTCAACGAGAGGCTCCAACACCATCAAAGAGGCCCTAGACAACCAAAATTGTCAAAGTCCCAAAAAGACGTTCAGACGTTTCCCCTGTTCGGCTTCTCGGTTCAATATGGTTACAAGATGGGTTCAGAGAGCTCCAAAATGACCCAAAAGTACCCCAAGAACCACCAAGACAGCCAAAGGAGACCCCAAGAGGCACCAACGGCGGCTCAAGACGGCCTGAGGGCCCCAAGGCGGCCCAGGACCGCGCCAAGACGTTACAAGAGAGTCCGCAGAGGGCTCCAACACGTTTCCGCACGGCTGAATTGTGCCCAAGATGCCCCCGGAAAGCCCACTCGAGGCCCATTCGAGGACAGCAGGAGGCCTCTCCAAGAGGACCGAGACCCAAGAGGCTTCCAAGAGACCTCCGATCCACGACCCAGGCACAGTAGCGGGATGGGCCGAAGGCGTCTCCGAGAGAGAATTGCTTGAACCAAATGGCTAGCTGAGGATGGGCAGGGGGAAAGAGAGAAGCCGGAGCAAGAGAGCAGGGATCGGGAGTAGAGGTACGCAGGAGGTCTCAGGTTGGCCGGGTCGAGCGGGTCAGCGGACACGGGGAGAAGAGAGATGACAGAGGGGGGGGGCAAGCAAGGTGCGCTCGCGCCATATCTGACATCTCATCCCGACCTCCCATCCCTTCCCATTGCGCTGATTTCTGCTCCATCCCTGGACGTGTGGCATAGCCGACCTGGAACTCCAAAAAGTCCCAATCGTGTTATGCGCAATCGCAACAGGGTAGCTGCGTGCATAGGACGAAGAGGAGGAGGAGGAGGAGGAGGAGGAGGAGGAGGACGAGGAGATGGGGGTGGTGGTGGGCGAGCATGGGAATGAGAAGGAGGAAAAGGAGGATGAGGAAGAGGGAGGACGAGGACGAGCAGGAGCAGCAGGAACTGGAGTTGAAGGAGTGGGAGGAGCAAGAGAACCAGGGTAAGGCTTAGGAGGGGAACGAGGGACAACGATGGAAAAGGACTCGTATCCAAAAAAGTGCCCCGCGCTAAGGCGAGAGCACCATTCTGAACGACGGGAGCACAGCGCCGATCCGAAAATGAGGCCCACGCTGCAGCGGGACCACCATCTTTGAAACATCGAAAACGATCAGAATGTACGAACACAAGGGGAAAAAACAACTCGGCCTAATCCTGTAAAAAAAGGCGCCGAGGGGGCCGGACATCTTCCGCACAGAGTCAGGGGAGAGAGGAGAGTAAGATTGTGCATTCGTAGACGCAAGAGGAATGCCAGGGGGAGGGGGGAGTGAAGAGATGCGGGGGGGGAGGGGAAAGGCCGGGGAGGGGAGAAGGAGAAGAGAGAGGGGGGGCAAAGAGAGTTGAGGGCAGAGGCAGGCGGCGTGCTGTCTTGCTACGAGTCTGCCCCAGATACTCCGGGTGGTCGTCGTACATCTGCGCGTGGGAAGGGGGAGGATCGCGAGGATCGCGGGAACGCGGAGGAGGATGAGGACGACGACAACGACGACGACGAGGGACCGGGGAAGAAGGACGAGGGAAATGAGGAGGGCGGGGGAGCGTGTGGGGTGTGGCCAATGACCGTCCGATTTACCCTGGCCCTGGGTGCGTGGCTGCAGTGGGGCCCGAGGCCTGGATTACGGTTGAGTCCTTTCTTCTGAGGAGTCCGCCACAGTGCCCACAGGCACGAAGCGAAGTGTCCACGGGTCCCTTTCAGGTCGCTGTACTGCCGAGCACTGCCAACAATCCATCTATCTCATGAGCGGCGAACATATCCGTATCCACGAACTCGCGGTCTGGACTCTGGGGAGCGCGCAGTCGCACAGACACCTTCCGCGCGGGTCATCACTGAAAAACCGCCCCGCATCTTCGGGGCCGCGGCCCAGGAACCCGGCCCGCGAAGCCGCGGGTACGGACACACTGTTCGCCCACGACTGTCAGGGGCCCGGCGCCCCCGGAGTCCCCCGAGGTGCTGGTCGCTCCTGGGCGGTCCCTGGCCACGTAACGTTTTTTGCAGAGGCCTCGGGAGCGACGCCTTGGATGGCCCACACGGCTGGCGCAGCCTCAGATGGTCCACGCTGCTAGCGCAGCCAAGATCCCTCTCGGGCGCCTCTGGGCCGTCCTGAAGGCCGCCAAGAAGGCCGCACGGTCGCACCACCGGACCTGGACGCCCAGGGTGCACTGGCAAGAAGTCTTGGACTTTGATCCAGAGAGTCGGCAAAGATGCGCTTTCAGATCGATCGAACTGACCTCGTGTGTCTTGTGTCTCCATGGGCTCCGAAGACGCCTGACGAAGGAGCAGCCAATGCGCCGCGCTGGTGGAGAGGACAGGCATGAAGACTACTCCGCCTTGACCTCTCTTGCGTTCCCTCTCTCTCGTTCGCTCTCTATCCATATATATACATACACATATATATATATATATATATATATTATATATACATATACATATACATATACATACACATATATACATATACATATACATATACCTATACATATACATATACATATACATATACATATACATATACATATACATATACATATACATATACATATGCATATACACATACACATACATACACATATACATATACATATACATATACATATACATATACATATACATATACATATACATATACATATACATGTACACATACATGTACACATACATATACATATACATATACATATACATATACATATACATATACATATACATATACATATACATATACGTATACATATACATATACATATACATATACATATACATATACATATACATATACATACACATATACATATATATATATATATATTTACATGGCCACCCTTTTGGTGAGGAGGAGGTTCCGGGGGAAGGAACCACCGTCTCACTGACTCGAAGTACTACCGATATCACTATCAATCTCATTATCGATAGCATGATCGATCGAACTATCGATCTCACTATCGATCTTTCGATCGACCGAACTATCGGTCTCACTATAAATTTCACTACGGGACACAAGCGGGACACCGACGGGACACCGACGGGACACAGCGATGGGACAGCAAAGGGACATCACTATGGATCTTACTACCGATCTCACTCAATCGATCACACTACCGATCCAACTATCGATCTCAAAATCGATCTCACTATCGATCTCACTATCGATCTCACTATCCCTCTCACCAACAATCTCACTTTCGGTATCACTATCGATCTCTCTATCGCTTTCGCTATCGATCTCGCTACCTATCTCACTATCGGTATCACTATCAATCTCACTATCGATCTCACTGCAGAGCTCACGATCGACGTCACATTCGATCCCACTATCGATCTCACGATCGATCTTAGTATCGATCTCACTATCGGTATCACCTTCGATCTCACTATCGATCTCACTACAGAACACCGGCGGGGCACCGACGGGACACCGACGGGATGCCGACGGGACACCCACGGGACACCAGTGGGACACCGACGGAACACCGACGGGACACCGACGGGACACCGACGGGACACCGACAGGACACCGTCGGGACACCCGCGTGATACCACAGGCCGCCGCCAGACAACCCATGGTGGCGCGGTGTGTCAACCCAGCGGCGCCCTAGCCAAACAAAGGTTCATTCCTCCCGTCCACCCACACTGCTTCGCCTCGCGCACGACGCAGACACGAAACCGAAACCGATTGGGGGACCATCATTTTCATTGCAATTTCACCCAGCCACCTCCAAAACGAATGTGTGCAAACATATATTGTTTATGTGTGCATACATATATATACACACATTCATACATACATACATACATACATACATACATACATACATACATACATACATACATACATACATACATACATACATACATACATACATACATACATACATATATATACATACATATCTTTATACATGTATACATGCATACATACATACATACATACATGCATGCATATGTATAAAAGTATACATGTATACATGTGAGCATACATACGCTTTATATATATACCTAAACATAGACATACACATATGTATAGTCATACACCTATACATACACATCGACATACATACATGCACGCATACACATATACATGTATACATATGCGTATACAATACAGAAACACAACCACATATATATATATATACACCTATATACCTATACATGTTCATATGAACTACGCTACCGAGGAACCCCACATATTTAAAGTATGGCTGGAGTGATGATATCTGAAGTGAAGCATGTGTGAATGATGTTGATAGCCTTTGCCCCGCCGATACCGTTGGTGACGCCACTCTGGAGGAGAGGTGGAAGAGGAGAAGCGCCGCGCCAGCTACACTTTGCGAGTCCGAAACAGATAGCGACCGCACCCCCAAGGCACCCCCTTTGTGGCATCGAGAAAAGGCCACGCCTGCCACGCTTTGTGAAGCCGAAACGGATAGCGACCGCACCCCCTGTGGCATCGAGAAAGTACCGCGCCTGCCTCGCCTTGCGAGCCCGAAACAGATAGCGACCGTACCCCTAGCGCACCCCCTTGTGGCGTCGAAAAAGTGTCACGCCTGCCACGCTTTGCGAGCCCGAAACGGATAGCGACCGCACCCCCAGCGCACTCCCTTCGGCGTCGAGAAGTTGCCACGCCTGCCACGCTTTGCGAACCAAACGGATAGCGACCGCACCCCCAGCGCACCCCCTGTGGCGTCGAGAATGTGCCGCGCCTGCCAACGCTTTGCGAAGCCGAAACGGATAGCGACCGCACCCCCGGCGCACCCCCTGTGGCATCGAGAATGTACCGCGCCTGCCACGCGTTGCGGGCCCGAAACCTATAGCGACCGTACCCCCAGCGCACCCCCTGTGGCGTCGAGGAAGTGTCACGCCTGCCACGCTTTGCGTGGCCGAAACGGGTAGCGACCGCACCCCCAACGCACCCCCTGTGGCGTCCAGAAAGTGCCACGCCTGCCACACGTTGCGAGCCCGAAACGGACACCGACCGCACCCCCAGCGCACCCCCTGTGGCGTCCAGAAAATGCCACGCCTGCCAGGCATTGCGGCAGTGTCGTGGACTGAGAGACCACCCCCTGCGCACCCTCCTGTGGTGTCCAAATAGTACCACGCCTGCTAGGCTTTGCGACAGTGTCGTGGATAGCGGCCGCGCTGAGAGACCACACCCTGCGCCCCCCCGATGGTGTCCAGAAAGTGCCACGCCTGCTAGGCGTTGCGACAATGTCGTAGATAGCGGCCGCGCTGAAAACCACCCACTGCGTACCCCCTATAATGTCCAGAAAGTGCCACGCCTGCTAGGCTTTGCGACAGTGTCGTGGACAGCGGCCGCGCTGAGAGACCACCCCCTGAGCACCCCCTATGGTGTCCAGAAAGTGCCACGCCTGCTAGGCTTTGCGACAGTGTCGTGGATAGCGACCGCTCTGAGAGACCACACCCTGCGCACCCCCTATGGTGTCCAGAAAGTGCCACGCCTGCTAGGCTTTGCGACAGTGTCGTGGATAGCGGCCGCGCTGAGAGACCACCCCTGCGCACCCCCTATGGTGTCCAGAAAGTGCCACGCCTGCTAGGCTTTGCGACAGGTGTCGTGGATAGCGGCCGCGCTGAGAAACCACCCCCTGCGCACCCCCTATGGTGTCCAAAAAGTGCCACGCCTGCTAGGCTTTGCGACAGTGTCGTGGCTAGCGGCCGCGACCCCCTGCGCACCCCCTATGGTGTCTAGAAAGTGCCACGCCTGCTAGGCTTTGCGACAGCGTCGTGAACAGCGGCCGCGCTGAGAGACCACCCCCTGCGCACCCCCTTTGGTGTCCAGAAAGTGCCACGCCTGCTAGGCTTTACGACAGTGTCGTGGATAGCGGCCGCGATGAGAGACCACCCCCTGCGCACCCCCTATGGTGTCTAGAAAGTGCCACGCCTGCTAGGCGTTGCGACAGTGTCGTGGATAGCGGCCGCGCTGAGAGACAAGCCCCTGCGTACCCCCTATGGTGTCGAGAAAATGCAACGCCTGCTAGGCTTTGCGACAGTGTCGTGGATAGCGGTCGCGCTGAGAGACCACCCCCTGCGCACCCCCTATGGTGCCCAGAAAATGCCACGCCTGCTAGGTTTTTTCGACAGTGTCGTGGATAGCGGCCGCGCTCAGAGACCACTTGCTGCGCACCCCCTATGGTGTCCAGAGGTGCTGTGCTGTGCTGTGCTGTGTAGTGCTGAGGCGTGCTGTGCTGAGGTGCTGTGCTGTGCTGTGCAATGCTGTGCTGAGATGAGCTGTGCTGTGCTCTGCTGCACTGTGGTGCGCTTGCTGTGCTGTGCAGTGCTGTGCTGAGCTGTGCTGTGCTGAGATAAGCTGTGCTGTGTTGAGGTGCTATGCTGTGCTGTGCAGTGCTGTGCTGAGCTGTGCTGCGCTGCGCTGTGCTGCGCTGTGCTGCGCTGTGATGTGTTGTGTGAAAGGAGAGGGAGGAGGAAGGTGGTGTGTGAGGGCCGCGGGTGCGACGAGGCAGGGAAGAAAACCAGAACCCCACTAAGCATGTGGGGAATTAACATATACATAGACGTGCATGTACGTACATATATATGTACATATACAGACACACTTACATAAACAGGTGCATCGACATATGCATATACATGTACGTACGACTCCGCAAAACATATACACATACATGTGCACACACGAAATCCAGTGTACATGCACAGTGGTATACGTTATCCTACACACAAACATGTACGCATGTATACACATATGCATATACATATACGTATACACATACAAAAACGTGTGCATGTCAATGCACCTATACCTGAACATAGACATGTGTATACGATTGTACCGATGCCTACTCATATGCATATACACATACAGGTGCAGATACCCATGCACATACATACAACCAGGCATACGCAGACACCTTTACAAAACCAATGCATACACATAGACATATGCAAATAAGCATACACATACACATCCGCATACGCATACACATACACAAGCATAAACGTGTACATGCACATACACATGAGTATACACACATACACATACACAGACAAATACGTATACGTGGACAGTACGGATTGATAGACACATGAACAAACCCATTATACTAAACAGATACACCTACCTATGTACATATACATGTATATACACATATGTATACGCATACCCATGTAAATATACATGTGAATACACACATATGCATACATGTTACATATACACATACGCAGGCATACACCTATACATATGCATGTACGTATACATGTACACATGCATACAAGTATACCTGTACATATGCAGTTACACATACACATACACATACACATACACATACACATGTCCACATGTCCACATATATACAGCTATATGTATATGTACATCCATATGAACAAACGCAAACATATGCATACGCAAGTAAACAGGCACAGACATGTCCATATGCAGATTCACGTTCGTATGCACATGCACGTGGACGTGCATACATTTTCGTATGGACAGTTATGCATTTTCGTATACGTATACATAGTCATATATACGTTGGCGTATGCAAAGATGTATAGCAAAACGTATATACATAGATAAATGTGCATATGCATCTGCATGTGTATGTACATAGAGGTAAACACATACATGTACTTACGCAATTGCATGTACAAATACATACAGATCAGCATGTGCATATGCAAACAGATACACATACACAGTTGCATGTATACATATCCCTCTATGTGTGGTATACAAACACATAAACAAGCACATACATGGTACACAACTACATGCCTACATGCATACAGATATCTATATATACACATACACATGCACAATGATATGTACATAGACATATGCATATGCACATACATGACCATACACATATATATATACATACATATACATATAGATGCCTACATACATACATACATACATACATACATGCATGCATGCATGCATGCATGCATACATACATACATACATACATACATATGCGCATGCGCCTACACATGCCAAACCAGCACATTGAAAAACACATACATATGTACAGACACCTATACACATGCAATTACAACCACAAATACACATATCTCAGATGCCCCTATGTATACGAATGTGTACATATGTCTGCATGCGCAAGTACATACCTTTTTACATGTTCCCCACGTACATGTCTATATATGAGAGAGAACACATACGAGACTGGAGAAACAACAAAAAAAAACATCCGAATATCTATAGGGCTATGGGGCTACGGGGCTATGGGGCTATAGGGCTATAGGGCTATAGTGCGATAGGGCTATAGGGCTAAAAGGCTACGGGGCTATGGGGCTATAGGGCTATAGGGCTATAGTGCGATAGGGCAATTGGGCTATAGGGCTATAGGGCTACAGGGCTACAGGACTATAGGGCTATAAGGCTATAAGACTATAAGGCTGTAAGGCTATCGGGCCATTAGGGCTATTGAGGTTACAGGGCTATAGGGCTATAGAGCTACAGGGCTATAGGGCTATAGGGCTATAAGGCCATAAGGGTATATGGCTATAGGGCTATAGGGCTACAGGGCTACCAAGCACCCGGGCGTGCCGCCGAAATCGGCGTCAAACCTCACCTAACCATTTGAATCCGCTGGGACCCCTACAGAGGCAAGCTCTGATTGGGGAATATACATATAGCCATGAGACTTGAGTTTCCCGAGACCTCTGCCGACGGGGCGGAGACCTCTGCCGGCTCCGTGGCCCAGTTGTGAGCCGGGCGCGCTGGCCCTCGAAAAGTGGCGACCATCACGAGGATGGTGCCCCTCCTCTGCCAGCTCCGTGGCCTTGTGGGCAGGGCACACCAGCCAAACGAAATAATACCGACCCTCTCGAAGATGGTACGCCTCCCGACGGGCCAGAGACCTGTGCCAGCTCCGCGATCGGCTTGTAGGCCGAGCGCTCTGGCCTTCGAAGAGTGGCGACCCACACGAGGATGCCGCCCCTCCCGACGGGCCAGAGACCTCTGCCGGCTGCGTGGCCCAGTTGTAGGCCGGGCGCCCAGGCCCCGGCCCCCCCCACCCGGCGGGCTGGAGACCTCTGTCGGCTCCGTGGCCCATTTGTGGGCCGAGCGCCCCGGCCCACGAAAACTGGCGACCCTCACGAAAATGGTTTCCCTCCCGACGGGCCGGAGACCTCTGCTGGTTCCGTGGCCCAGATGTGGGCCGAGCGCTCTGACCCTCGGAAAAAGACGCCCCTCACGAAGATGGTGTCCCTCCCGACAGGCCAGGGCCGGGGCTGGGGCCCGGTCCGGGGCTCCTAAGCCCAACGACCCAGCGACGAGCAAACCCGTCAGGGAACTAGCCCGCCAACACGCTCGACTGATGGACACGACGCAAACGTTCCATTCAATACATCATACTGCCCAAGGCGACTGCCAACGCCCTCCTTCCCCAAGACGACTGCCAACGCCCTCCTTCCCCTCCTCCTCCTCCTCCTCCTCCTGCTCCTCCTCCTTGTTCCCCTCCTCCTCCTCCTCCTCCTCCTCCTCCTCCTCCTCCTCCTCGAGGTACAGCTCACAAGCTATTAAAGAAGACGACGAGTTCGCACAGAGCATCCCAGAGCGTCCCGGATCGGCGGCATAGGCCAGAGGCCTCTACAAAATCCAGAATATCTGTGTTTCCACTGGGTTCCCTTACGAAAATCTTCAAACATATATAGAAAATCTGTGCTTGCACCAGGCTTCCGTACCAAAATCTTCAAACATACAACGAATATCTGCATTTTTATGGGCTTCCCTGTCCGGCGCACTGTCTCTGGGGGGCGTGGAGGAGGAAAGGAGCAGGAGGAGGAGGAAAAGAAGAGGCAGAGAGAGAAAGAGCGAAAAGAATACTAAGACGAAGACGGAAGCAGAGGAGTATGAATAAATGGATAAGAGGAACAAGCAGAGGATAAGACGAGAGATTATGCTCTTGGGAGACGAGATAAACAATCATATATATATATATATACATACATACACAAATACAAATATAGAAAGGGGTTCGGCTATTCATACTGAATATGTGTACAACATACACATATACCTGTGCATATACATACATACATACATGCGTACATACCTACATTCATGCGTACATATATACACACACCTATACACATACACAAATACTATAGGTTGTACATATATATACAGATGCATTTACGTAAACATACACATATGCATATACATATAGATATAGATACAGCTGCATATACAAATACATACATATTTACATACACATACTTATACATGTGCATAAGCATAAACACATACATATACATATATATATATATAAATACAGCAGGGTAGCTTTATACATACATATACATGATAGTATATATGTACAAATGTATATACATATACATATACATATACATATACATACACGTGCGTATCCATATACACACGCAATTACATGTACACATACACGTACATGTGCCTAAACATAAATATATGTATATGTGTATATATGCATACGTATACATGTACATAAACATATGCATATATACACACACGTATACAATAACATACACCTATACATATACATGTACACATACATCTGCATATGCATAAACGTATACATATACGAATACATAAACATGTAAACGTACATATCCCTGCACGTATACGTTATGTTTGCATCCACCTATACATATACATGTACATACACCTCTATAGTCATAAATAGACATGAACAACTACATATGACGATATCTATACGTATACACATACATACGCACATGCGTTTACATCGACGTGTACGTATACATATACATGCACATATATATATATATATATATATACATATACACAAAACCCAGACACCTACATATCAACCACATATATACACCCACACATATACATATCTAGAACTATGCTGCATGGATGCGAATACATATATATATGCATACATACATATTACATACATATCCATACACCTAACATATACAAGAAAACATACATATACATATACATATACCTCAACATATGCACGTTTCGGTACATGTATCTAAGCATATACAAATACATACACATATGAAAAGATATACGCACTGATTATTACATACGTCTGCATGTAAAGATATACACATTTACATATACATGCACATATACGTATGCATACAAATACGTATACATATAAAATGTCATCCACCCTCGATCCCTTTAGTCCCTCCCCATCTTCCATCCAGCGCACCTCACGCACGACACGGCGCTTGATTGCTCGAGGGATGTGCTTGATGTGCATGAAGTTGCAGTAGGCCCCGCGGTTGCAGCGGGTCTCGTGGAACCTCAGAAGGAAACGCACAACAAATGTGGCTGACCAAAATCGAGCAGAAGTGTCGGAATGAAGCTGGGTATCAGAGGACGAAGCGGGGGGAGAGCGTGGAAGAGCAAAGGAAATGGCGCTGGCGCAACACGCCACCGTGCCTTCGGCTCGCCGGGGCGTCTTGGAATGCCTGCTTATGATATTGCACGGCTGCTTGTAGCCTTCCAGAGGTAACCCAACTTCCCCCTCGCGACGAAAGCATCCTCAATACCCCCCCCCACACACGCAACACCCCATATCCTGCTTCGTGGCGCTCCTGTTTTTCGGTCTCTAGAGGATTTCAGAACTGCCGAAAACGCCGTCAAACAACTGCAACACACCCCAAGACCATTAGTTGTTGAAGGCCAAACAAGCAAACCAAGGGCTCCAGGATTTCCCTAGAGCTCCCAGGAGGCCGCGAGGCCCCACTAGAGCCCCGAAGGCCCCCAAGAGCACCCCAAGAGAGCCCCAAGAGTGCCCCGAGAGGCGATCTCTCGGTCTCCAAAAAAAATAGCAAACCAGCACTCTTTTTTGGCCGACTGCTTCCAACATGGCCTGAAGAAAGCCCAAGAGGCTACCACAAAAAAAGTCCCCACAAGTTCTTCAAAAATGAACTCCCAGGAATGTCCGATGGTGAGGCCAGAGGGGATGCAAAAGCTCCAAGTTAGCCATTTAGAGACGACTGGTGACGCCTTCGGTTTGACTGGTGCCCTCCCAGTTACGTCACAGAAATATGCTCCTCCGCTACTTGTTCTACGACAACTCGCCTCGGAATGTTGTCAGAATGGGCTGGCGGGGATACGCGAAGCATCAAGGACTTGTGTTGCCGACGGGAGGCACGAAGATGGCACGAAATGGCAAACAGTCCACTGACCACCTGGCCGCTTGGCCCAACAGGCCTGATGCGCACCACCACCGATCTTCCCATCGCACAACATGGCGCCATGGTGTCGACACCATTCGACACACTTCGGCTTTCTGCAGGCCTCTTCTCGATCCACCAACATCCGATCGGCCAGTCAATGCTGCAACGCTGCCCTTCTCGCCAAGCCGCAGCCGTTGGCGCGGGCGTCTGGGGGGGGCAAAAACATACCGCTACCGCTGCTCCCCACCCCGCTCCTGGAGTGCGTTCTGACCTGAACCTCGAGAACAATTCAGCCGTGGCTCTCCAGGACGAGCAGAGGCAGCGGTATCGTTCTCTGCTCTGAGCGTCTGCCCCCCCGCGCGCCGCGATGAGGAGCGGCGAGGCGACGACGCCACGCGCGCGCTGCCGACATCCCAGGCCTCTGACGCCAGGCCCCGATGGACGAGCGGCCGCTGGGCCCCTAGCGCGCGGCATCGGGCCTCGCGGAAATCCGACACCGTGGTGTACTCCGCCTGGTGAGCTCACGTTCCCCCTCTCACGCCCACGTGTGATCTCCTCGCCTTGCCCCCATGCGGGCATCAACCACATCCCTCCTCCCCCCTTCCGATGCTTGACCTCTTATGATCTCTCTCCGTCTCTCTCGCTCTCTCCGTCTCTCTCGCTCTTTCTCTCTCTCTCTCTCTCTATCTCTCTTTCTCTCTCTCTCTCTCTCTCTCTCTCTCTCTCTCTTGCTGCTTCTGTTTATACAGGTATATACATATGCACACGCCACCGTGCCCTTCGGCACGGAGTGGGCATGCCATCTGGTCATATTCCTAATCCTCTAAGCCTCAATCCTCAAACCTGAGAGGAGTCGTTCAGGGGCCCGGACCCCATGCATGCATGCATGTATACATACATACATACACTCATACATACATGCATACATACATGCATACATGCATGCATGCATGCATAAATGTGTACGTACATACATACATACATACATACATACATACATACATACATACAGACAGACAGACAGACAGACAGACAGACAGACAGACAGACATACAGACAGACAGACAGACAGACAGACACATACATATATACATACATACATACAGACATACAGACATGTACACACGCATACATACCAACCTACCTACCTACATACATACATACATGCATGCAAGCATGCATGCATGCATACGTGCATACAGACAGACAGACAGACACATACATACGTACAAACATACATACTACACATATACGAATACCGATAACTACACATACTAAACATATGCATATACATATACATATGCATATACATATAGATATACATGTACACGTGCATATACATGCACATATACGAATACATATGCGTAAACCGATACATATATATATATATATGTGTGTGCACACGTACATGCATACATATATACATAGGTACGTACGTACATACATACATACAGCCACGCAGACATGCGTACATACATACAGACGCGCGCATTCATGCATACATACATACATACATGCATGCATGCATACATACATACATACTTGCATACATACATACATGCATGCATACGTTCACACATACATACATGCATGCATGCATGCATGCATACATGCATGCATACATGCATATGCACATACATACATGCATATATACAGACAGACATTCATACATACATGTATACATGCATGCATGCATGCATGCATGCATACATGCACATATATATATATATATATGTATATATAAATATACTTGCACAACTTTACATAAATATATACACGCATGAATGCCATGCATACATATATTCAAGCATGCATACTGCCGGGTATGTGTATGTGTAAACGTATAAACGCTGTATGTATGTATAGACACATGCGTGTATATACATATACATATATAGATGATGCATAACCAGGACATACTACTGATCCCAGCATGATCCCCCGTTCTTGCCTTCTCTGTATGAATTCTTGCGCGTCCACAACAATTTCGGATTACCCCAGTCGGAACCCTCAAATTTCCACCTACTCACCAAGCTTTGTCTCCAACACATCACCCATATACCAGACGCCCTCCGTTTTCAACACTACACCCATCTTCTACAGTGGCCCTCCTCCTTGTTATCCTCCTCTTGCTCCTGTCCCTGGGAGGGTCTCGCCACTCTGCCTTCGCATTCGCCCCAGTCTCTCCCTTTCGGCCCGCCTGCATAAGCTTGCCGCTGTAAAAACGGCCTGTCAACTTCATCAGCGCGCGCTCGGCATCCTCCTCGTGGTAATACTTGACCTGGCAAGCAGCGGGCTCCAAGGGAGAGGATCAGCGTGCTAGGCCCCCTGTATCCTCCTCCTCGCCATTGCTCGAGCGGGCTCGACAAGCCAGCGACAACTCAAGTGTCAAAACCACAGGATCCCGTTGGCCAGCGAAAGCAAAGAGGGAGAACAGGCAAGATGCAAAAGGCAAAAAAAACAAGGAGACAAGAGACTGCATGCAAAGGGTGAGAAACAATGGAGCGAGCGAGCGAATGGGCCCAAGTGCGACGGGTAGCAGCACGACCAGCCAGTTGCCCTCCTCCCGAAAGCCAGATCCTCCCCCCGCTCTCCCCGCCCTGCCCCTCCTCCAACCCCCTCCTCCTTCTCATCCTGTTCCTCCTCCTTCTCGTCCTCTTCCTCCTCCCTCGCCTCCTCCTCCTCCTCGGAACACATCGGAAGAGTCCAACAATCACACACGTGCAAGACACCAGTGATGATGCTACCTACTGCTGCTAGCTACTGGTGCTGCCGGTGCTGCTCCTCCTCATCATCCCAACGGTCTGGCCAAACGCGTCGGCGGGCGGGCAGGCGGGTCGTCGAAGAAAGGCGGAGAGGGGGGGGAAGGCAGCAGATGCCCATTCCCAGCCCACCCGGTCAAGGCCTCCCTCCATCCCGCCATCAAGGAAAGGCCAGAGGCGGGCACTCGACGCCTGGGAGCGCCTCTGGCTCAAAACGAAGGGGGGGAGGACGGGAGATGGACCCACCACTTCCCCCCTACCCAAGCACTCGGAGGACCGAGGTAGGGAGGGAGAGGGACGGAGCGTGTGGCTGACCACGTATATCGGGTTTCCCCCCCCCTCCTCACTCGCCTTGACTTAACAGAAGCTCGAGTTGAGACGGCTTGAAGGATGCCTGCAATAGGGGCGCACACGGGGAAACGGGACAGGGCGGCAAAGGTCCGGAAAAGCTGGCGGGAGCCTCGTGGCCTCACCCTAACCAACCCCCGAACCCTCCTCCATGTCCTCACTCGCTGTTTCCCCTGATTGCCCGCCCGCTGCTGGTTCCCCCCCACCACCACTTCCTCCTCCTCATCCTCCTCCGCCTCCTCCTCATCATCATCATCATCATCATCATCATCATCATCATCATCATCATCATCATCATCATCATCATCATCATCATCATCATCATCATCATCATCATCATCCTCCCCTTCCTCCTGCCCGCCTCCTCCAACTCTCCTCCTCCGTCCCCCCCGACTCCCCAGACCTGCCCTCCCACTCTCTCGTCATCCTGATTCCTCCTCCTCCTCCTCCTCCTCCTCCTCCTACTACTACTACTACTACTACTACGACTACTATTACGACTACGACTGCTACTACTAATGCTGATATTACTACTACTACTACCACCACTACGACTACTACTACTACTACTACTACTACTACTACTACTACTACTACTACTACGACTACGACTACGACTACGACTACGACGACTGCTACTACTACTACTACTACTACGACTACGCCTACTACTACTACTACTACTACTACTACTACTACTACTACTACTACTACTACTACTACTACTACTACTACACCACTACTACTACTACTACTACTACTACCTACTACTACTACTACCTACTACTACTACTACTACTACTACTACTACTACTACTACTACTACTACTACTACTTCTACGACTACTACGACTACGACTACGACTACGACTACTACGACTACTACACTACTACTACTACCACTACTACTACTACTACTACTACTACTACTACTACTACTACTACTACTACTACTACTACTACTACTACTACTACTACTACTACTACTACTACTACTACTACTACTACTACTACTACTAGCTACTACTACTACTACCACTACTACTACTACTACCACTACCACTACTACTACTACTACAACTACTACTACTACTACTACTACTACTACTACTACTACTACCTCCTCCTCTTCCTCCCCCTCCTCCTCCACCTCAGGCCTCCGCCTCCGCCTCCGCCTACGCCCTCGTCTCCGCCTCCTTCTAGCCTCCTCCTCCTCCTCCTCCTCCAACTCCTCCTCCCTCCTCCTCCTCCTCCTCTCCTCCTTTCCCCCCTCCTCCTCCTTTCCTCTCCTTCTCCTCCTCCCCCTCCGCCTCCTCCTCCTCCTACTCCGCCTCCTCCTCCTCCTCCTTCTCCTCCTCCCGTCCTCCTCCTCCTCCTCCTCCTCCTCGTCCTCGTCCTCCTCCTCCTCGTCCTCCGCCTCCTTCATCCTTGATTTTCATCAATAAATTCTCCCCGTCGCACCCCGAGGCCTCTTTTCAGGGCGGGGCGGGCGTTTCGCCTGAGACTTCCTCACCATTTATGACTCTGGAACTTAACAATTGGCTACAGTTTCACAGATGGAGGGCGAGTTGTTTCCAACTTGAGGTTCTCGCCCTGGCGCCGCGCACATTGGTTGTAAAAAACGAGCTTCACAGATTGACAAGAACCCGTTTTCAACTTGTGGCACTCGCCTTAGCGCCGCGCACACTCGTTGTAAAAACGTGCAAGAGCTTCACGGATGGAGGATAACCCGTTCTCCAAGTGTGGCTCTCGCCTTAGCGCCGTGCACTCTTAGTCTAAGAATGTGCAAGAGCTTCACGGATTGAGGGCGGCTCCTTTGAAAATGTGGCTCTCGCCTGAACGCCGCGCACATTCGTTCATAAAATTCGCAAGAGTTCCACAGATTCCCACGATGAACGTACCAAAACTTAGGAATCCGGATTTTGCGGGGGCCACAGTTACGTTGATTGACGGTGTTGCAATCCCAAGAATGGCGTTTTGGCACGATCCAAGATCGTCAAAAAGCAAAAATCAAGTTGATCCGTGGCGTTGGAATCCCGAGAACCATGCTTTGGCATGCTTCCGGATCGGTTGTCTTCCAACGAGGCAAATCCCGCAATGGAAATGAACCGTTGTAGGGGCCTATGAGGAGGGAGCTTGGAGGGAGAGTGTACTCCAACATCGTTTATGGCTCTTGGGTTTACACTGGTCCTCCTCCTCGTCCTCCTCCTGCTCCGCCTCCTCATCGTCGTCATCTTCCTCCGCCCTCCTCCACCACCACCACCACCACCACCATCATCATCATCATCATCATCATCATCAGCATCATCATCATCATCATCATCATCATCATCATCATCATCATCATCATCATCATCATCATCATCATCATCATCATCATCATCATCATCATCATCATCATCATCATCATCATCTCATCATCTCATCCTCATCATCATCCTCATCCCCTCATCCTCATCCTCATCCTCATCATCATCATCATCATCATCATCATCATCATCATCGTCATCATCATCATCAGCATCATCATCATCATCATCATCATCATCAACAGCATCGTCATCGTCATCATCATCCCATCATCATCGTCATCGTCAATATGATCCTCGCCATCATCATCATCATCATCAGCAGCAGCATCATCAGCATCATCAGCATCATCATTATCCTCATCGCCATCATCATCATCATCAGCAGCGTCGTAAACATCATTATCATCATCGTCATCCGCATCATCATCATCATCATCATCATCATCATCATCATCATCATCGTCATCAACGTCATCGTCATCATCATCAGCAGCAGCATCACCATCATCACCATCATCAGTACCATAATCATCACCACCATCACCACCTCCACAACCACCACCATCACCATCATCATCATCATCATCATCATCAGCATCATCATCATCATCATCATGATCGACATGATCGACATCTTCAACAGCAGCATCATCATCACCACCATCATCATCATCATCACCACCACCACCATCATCATCATCATCAGCATCAGCATCAGCATCATCATCATCAGTATCATCATCATCCTCGTCATCATCAGCATTATCATCACCAGCATCATCCTCATCATCCTCGTCATCATAATCATCAGCATCATCATCATTATCATTATCAGGATCATCATCAGCAGCATCGTCAGCATCAGCATCAGCCTCATAAGCATCAGCATCATCCTCATCAGCATCAGCATAATCATCAGCATCACAAGCATTATCAGCATTATCCTCACTATCAGCATCATCAGCATCATCAGCATCATCAGCCTCATCATCATCCGCATAATTATTCTCATCCTCGTAATCATCATCGTCATCGGCATCATCATCATCATACTCTCCTCCTCCTCCTCGTCCTCTGCCCCCCCCCTCCTCCTCCTCCTCCTCCTCTTCCTCCTCTTCCTCATCCTCCTCTCCATCCTCCTCCGCCCTCCTCATCCCCCTCCTTCTCCTCATCCTCCTGCTCCATCATCATCAGCATCGGTATCATGACCATCAGCATCATCAGCATCAGCATCAGCATCATCATCAGCAGCAGCATCAGCATCGTTATCATCATCAGCAGCATCGTCATCGACATCATCATCAGCATCATGATCCTCATCAGCATCATCATCCTCAACAGCAGCATCATCAGTATCATTATCATCATCAGCATCATCAGCATCATCATCATCATCATCATCATCATCATCATCAGCATCACCATCGTCATCAGCAGCATCAGCAGCATCAGCCTCACCATCATCATCATCATCAGCAGCAGCATCGTCATCGTCAGCAGCATCATCATCAGCATCAGCATCCGCATCAGCATCAGCCGAATCCCCATCCGCGTCGTCATCATCATCAGCACCAGCATCATCATCATCATCATCATCATCATCATCATCATCGTCATCAGCATGATCAGCAGCATCACCATCACAACCCTCATCGTCATCATCCGCAGCATCAACATCATCACCATCAATATGAGTAGCATCCTTATCCGCATCCTCATCGGTATCCTCATCACCCTCATCATCCTCCTCATCCTCATCATCATCCTCGTCATCATCATCAGCATCACCGCCACCACCACCAGCATCATCATCAGCATCGTCATCATCCTCATCATCATCAGCATCATCATCATTAGCAGCATCAGCATCATCAGCATCATCATCGGCAGCAGCATCATAAGCATTCGCATCAGCAACGGCATCAGCACCAGCATCAATAGCAGCATCATCAACCTCAGTATCAGCACTATCATGCTCATCATGATGAGCATCAGCATCAGAATCAGCATCAGCATAATCATCATCAACATCATCAGCCCCAGCATGATAATCATCAGCAGCAGCAGCAGCAGCACCATCATCATCATCATCATCAGCAGCAGTACCATCGATATCATCATAATCATCATCAGTATCAACATCATCATCGTCATCATCATCGTCATCATCATCATCAGCATCATCATCATCATCATCATCATTGTCATCATCATCATCATCATCAGCAGCAGCATCTCATCCTCACAATTTTCAGTATCCTCCTTATATTCCTCCTCCTCATCATCCTCATCCTCATCCTTCTCATCATTCTCATCATCTTCCTCCACCGCCTCCTCCTCCTCCTTCTTCTCATCAGCATCATCATCCTTTTCTCCCTCCTCCTTCGCCTCCGTCACTGCATCCTCATCATCGTCATCCACATGTTCCTCCTCCTCGTCATCCTAATCATCATTCTCCTCCGCATCCTCCTGAACCATGTCATCATCATCATCATCATCTTCATCATCATCATCATCAGCATCATCATTCGCATCATCATCATCATCATCATCATCATCATCATCAGCAGCATCGGCATCATCAGCATCAACATCATCTTCATCAGCAGCAGTAACAGCATCATCATCAGCATCATCATCCTCAACATCAGCAGCATCAGCATCATCATCCTCATCGTCGTCAGCATCATCACCACAATCATCAGCATCATCATCAGCAGCATCATCAGCAGCATCGTCAGTATCATCATTACCATCCTCAGCATCAGCATGAGCATCAGCATCATCATCGTCAGCATCACTACAATCATCAGTGGCAGCACCATCATCATCATCATCAGCAGCAGCATCAGCAGCAGCATCATCATTATCAGCATCATCGTCATCGTCATCGGCATCAGCATCATCAACAGCATCAGCATCATCCTCATCAGCATCGTTATCATCACCATCATCATCAACATCGTCGTCATCGACCTCATCATCATCATCATCATCATCATCATCAGCAGCAGCAGCAGCAGCAGCCTCATCACCATCAGCATCGGCATCATCACCATCATCGGCATCACCATCCTCCTCATCCTCCGCCTCCTCCGCATCACCAGCCTCCTCCTCATCCTCACCATCATCATCGGCATCACCATCACCACCTGCTTCCATCCTCCTCCGCTTCCTCCCCCTCCTCCTCATCCTCCGCCTCCTCCTCATCCTCCTCTTCCTCCTATTCCGCGTCCTCTTCCTCTTCGTCTGCCTCCTCGTCTTCCCTATCATGTTCCTCATCCTCCTCATCCTTCCTCCTTCCTCATCCAGCTCCTCCTCCTCTGGAACCTCCTCCTCCTCCTCTTCTCCTCCTCCTCCTTCTCCTTATCCTCGTCCTCCTCCTCCTCTTCCTCCTCCTCCTCCTCGCCTTCGTCTTCATCGTCCTCCTCCTCCTCCTCCACCTGTTCCTCCGCCTCCGTCCCCGCCTCCTCATCCTCCTGCTCCTCCTCCTCCTATTCCTTCCCCTCCTCCTCCTCCGCCTCCTCCTCTTCCTACTCCTCCTCCTCCTCCTCATCCTCCTCATCATCCTCTTCTTCCTCCTTCTCCTCCGCCTCCAGCTCCGCATCCGCATCCTCCTCCTCCTCCACCTCCGCCCCGCCTCCTCATCCTCCTGCTCCTCCTCCTCCTCTTCCTCCTCCTCCTCCTCCTCTTCATCCTCCTCCTCATCATCATCCGCATCCTCCCCCTTCTCCCCCTCTTCCTCTTCCTCCTCCCCGTATTATTATCAATAACAAGATTCGCAGTATTGGTATTACCATGGTTCGCATTAGTACTAACTTTATTTTTTCATGTGTATCAGTATTACAATGACGATTATATCGTATTAATACTTTTGTATCGTTATTATCATGATTCCTATACTGATTAGTAATAGTAGTATGAATCGTAAGTGTTAGTATTAGTGTTAGGAGTATGATTAGTACTAGTATAGTATTTGTACTAGTATCATTAGCAATAGCATCAGTGTCATTGGTGTTGCTATGGCTTGATATCGTGCTAGTAGTATGAGTATGTGTACTTTATGTGTGCGTGTGCATTGATGCTTATACGCTTAGTATTATTAATAGTATGATTGAGTGTTGTCCTCTTAGTATGTTTGTATTAGTGTTCGTATGCTTCGTCGTATGCGTATTCGTATGCGTAGTATCGTTCGTCTTCGTCTTACAAGTAATCCTCATGTCCGTATTAGTGTTCGTAGTATCCGGATTCGCATTCGGCGTATTACTCTTCTTGTTCTTAGTATTATTGTTATTACTACTACTACTACTACTACTACTACTACTACTACTACTACTACTACTACTACTACTACTACTACTACTACTACTACTACTACTACTACTACTACGACTACTACTACTACTACTACTACTACTACTACTACTACTACTACTACTACTACTACTACTACTACTATTACGACTACAACTACTACTAATAATAACACTACTACTACTACTAATAATAATAATAATAGCGGTAGCTGTAAAAGTAGTAGTAGTAGTAGTAGTAGTAGTAGTAGTAGTAGTAGTAGTAGTAGTAGTAGTAGTAGTAGTAGTAGTAGTAGTAGTAGTACAACTAGTAACACAAATACAAATAGCCGCAGCAGTAACAATAAGAATATTAATGATAATAGTAGCAGAACTAAAGTAGTAATAGTAGCAGTAGCAGTAGTAGTAGCAGTCGTAGTAGTAGTAGTAGTAGTAGTAGTAGTAGTAGTAGTAGTAATCGTCGTCGTCGTCATCACCATCGTCGTCTTGTTATTCGTGCTCGCCTTCTGCTGCTTCTTCCTCCTCCTCCGCCTCCTTCGGCCTCATGCACGGCACCCACCTCCCCAGGCTAACGCTGGCATGTTGACCTTGGTTCCCTATAGGGCCGCGAAACGTGTAAGAGGTGTGCCGAACCGGGTGGGGGTACGCCATGCGAACGCTGGCATGTGGCCTTCCATGGAGCTCCCTATGGGGCCACGAAACGTGTGAGTGGTGCCGAACTGGCCGACATGCGCAGGGAGAAAGGGGAGGCGGAAGAAGGAACGCGGAGCGCTGTCTCCTCAAAATGAGGACCCAACACCACAGCACGGTTGGGAAGAAGCACGTCGGCAATTCCAACTTTTGAAATCCGATGTGTGGGAACAGCACGCGCGGAGAAGGTCCGATACCCCCGGGCAGAGTCAAGGGAGAGAGGAGAGTAGCATTCATATGATGTCGTTGTGTAGGGGGGAGGCAAGCTAGGTGCGCTCGCGCCAAATCTGACATCCGAACCCTCCTCCTATTCCTTCCAATTGCGCTGACTCGTTCTCACATAATAGCGGACCTGGAACACCCACAGGGACCCCATCGTGGCACGCGCACTATGAACTTGGAACCTTCGTACATGGGAGGAGGAGGTGGCGGATGAGCAGGAGAATGAGCAGGAGAGAGAAGAGAAGATGAGGAATGAAGAGGACGAGGAGGAACTACAGCAGCAGGAGGAGGAGCGGGAGGAGCAGGAGGACACGGCGAAGGCGGGTGAGGGACTAGGAAGGGCACGACAGCGACAAGTGGCCCGCGCCGAGGCGAGAGCGCACTGCAGGACGGGGGCAATGCACAGATCCTCAAGCGAAGCCACGCCGCAGCGGGGGGCATAAAGGACCGCGAACGTCCGAAGTGGACAAACACTACAAAAAAAGCAGAATAATCCTGCGTAAAAAAAAAAAAAAAAAAAAAAAAAAAAATGCGCGGGAGGGGGCGCGCCGCCACTCTAAAGACATATTCGGGAAGAGAAGGCAAAGAGTACTGTTCGTACTGCGCAAATGTACGGAATGGGAGGGGGTGGGGGGGAAGGAGAAGGGCGATGGAGAAGGGGACGATGATATACATGGCATGTAGGGGGGCGGGAGAGACAGGAGGAGGAAGAGGGGAAGGAGAAGGGGGATGGGAATCATCCTTCTCCCGATCCTCCTCCTCCCTCTCACACAAGTATCATCATTGCGCACGTCCTCCACGTCATGCCTCTGTCGCTTTTACGTAAATCGCTACTGGCATTCGGGATGGGAGAGAACTGGGTGCAGAGGAATTGGAAAAGATGAGAGGGAGAGGAGAAGGAATCAACCGAAGGACCAGGAAATCATTCAGCATGCAGCGAAATCAGAACCGAGACAAAGGAAAGTTCGCAAGAAAGCAGATAAACATGCAAGCGGCACGTACACGTTGCCGATCATGTGATCGCACAGATTATCAACCACGACCAGATCCTCGGCCCCGACTTCGCCGGCACACACTCTTCTGCAGAAGCATGTCCCCTGCTCCCATGCTATTCCGCAGTAGCAATTCCCCTGCTCCCTAACATATCCGTATACCTATATGTATATAGGTGTGCATATGTGTATATATACATACATACATACATACATACATACATACATACCTACCTACCTACCTACATACATACATACATACATACATACATACATACATTGTGAAGGTATGCCAGCGTGGATCCCAAGTACTTAATCCCACCCGCCCTTGGGGCGTAGGCGGCTTAACGAGTTGCATCTTCTCTCCCCATTCTTCGCCTGCTCGGGGGAGGGGGGTACCCCTCCTCCTACCCCCTCCCCTGGGCCTGGGAAGGGGGGAGGGCGGGGAGTTAGAGTTTCAAGGTGGGCCCAAGATGGCTCCAAGAGGGCCCTCGGCAGCCCTAGACGGCCTCCAAGATGACTCGAGATAGCCGAGGATGGTTCAAACTAGCTTCCCACTGACCTCCAAGAGGCCACAAGGCAGCATCAGCATCAGCATCATCACCATCGTCATCATCATCATCAGCAGCAGCAGCAGCATCAGCATCAGCATCGTCATCAGCATCATCATCATCATCAGCATCAGCATCATCAGAAACAGCAGCACTAGCATCATCATCAGCATCAGAATCATCATCCTAATCAGCATCATCGTCATGATCAGCATCATCATCAGCATAAGCAACATCAATAGCAGCATCAGCATCAGCATCATCATCATCAGCATCAGAAACATCAGCGACATCCTCATTGGCATAATCAGAAGCATCGGCATCACCATCATCGTCTTCATCATCATCATCAGCAGCAGCATCATGAGCAGCATCATCATCAGCATCAGCATCGTCATCATCATCAGTACCGTCATCCACATCATCATCAGCAGCATCGTCATCCGCATCAGCATCATCATCACCCTCATCATCATCATACTCGTCATCCGCATCATCATCATCCCGATTATCGTCAGAATCATAATCATAATCAGCATCGTCATCATAATCATCACCAGCATCATCAGCAAAATCAACATCATCGTCATTATCATCAACAGCATCATCAGAAACATACCATCATCGTCAGCATCAGCAACCTCATCGTCAGCAGCATCAGCATCGTCAGCAGCATCCTCATCATCATCAAAATCAGCAGCAGCAGCAGCATCATCAGCATCATCAGCATCATCATCATCATCCTCAGCATCATCATTCTCATCATCCTTCTCTCGTTGTCCTCCTCCTCCGCCTCCTCCTCCTCCTCCTCTCCTACTCCTTCTCCTCCTCCTCCTCCTCCTCCTCCTCCTCCTCCGCCTCCTCCTCCTCTTCCTCATCCTCGTCATCCTCATCCTCCTCCTCCTCCTCCTCTCGTTGTCCTCCTCCTCCTCCTACTCCTCCTCCCTCCTCCTCCTCCTCCTCCTCCTCCTCCTCCGCCTCCTCCTCCTCTTCATCCTCCTCCTCCCTCCTCATCCTCATCCTCCTTCTCCTCCTCCTCCTCCTCCTCCTCCTCCTCATTCTCATCCTCATCCTCATCCTCGTCCTCATCCTCCTACGCCCAAGATGGTCCCAGGAGGTCGAACATGGCTCAGGATAGCCTCCGCCTCAAGGCAGCCTCAAGACGGCCCAAAATAGTTGAGCATGGCTCAGGATAGTATCCGACAGCCTCTAGCCGAACATGGCTCAAGATAGCCTCCAAGAGGCCTCAAGAAAGCCTCCGATCGTGTCTGAATGGGCTGGTGGGGATACGCGGACGTGAAGGCTATGTGGTGCAAGCTATGTGGTGTAAGAACCGTGGTGCAAGCATTGTGGTGGAAGCATGTGGTGAAAGCTATACGGTGGAAGCTAGGTGGCGCAAGCTATGTGGAGCAGACATTGGTGTGCCAGATACATAGAGCAAACTATGTGGTGCAAGCCAGGTGGGGTGGGCGACGTGGTGCAAGCTGTGTGGTGAGAACCGTGTGGTATCAGATGTGTGGTGCACTCGGTGTGGCGCAAGGTATGGCATGAAAGCTGCGTGGCGCCATCCATGCGCAAGCCGTGGTATGAAAGGTCTAGAGTGTCGGCTGTGCGGTGAAATCTAAGCGGTGCGAGCCATGTGATGCGAGC
>CAUYUJ010022204.1:561860-671860 GCA_963575745.1 Prorocentrum cordatum
AGACTGACCGGGCCCGCCAACGCAGGGCCATCAGCGCCGCCTCGCACTCTAACACATTGATGTGCTTGGCCTGGTCTTGCCAAACGAGCTGGCGTGCGACCTTCCACTTCCAAATGCCAGCATCGATCTCTTGCCGTGGGAACATCTTGCCATACGTCTCTGCATCAGTATCCACTCGAAGGTCGGCGCCCGAGTGGTGGCACGTCATCACCAGCGAGGCCACCACCCTCTGGTGCTCCAGGAAGGGCCGGGAGCACCCCTTGCCGCGCTGCTCCAGCTCCGCCAGCAGGACGTTCGCGTGGCAGGGCTCGCCTGAGGGACAGTGGCAGAGCAGCCGAGCCCCCTCCAGCTCCCCCAGCTGGTCCAGGAGCTTGGGCTGGGAGCGCAGCCAGCCCGCGAACAGCGCCACGGCGTCTCTGGCCGGCCGCCCCAGCACCACGGGGCACGGGTTCCCCCACTTGGAGGGGCCGAGCCCCCAGCGGCGCGAGCCGCGGCCGACGTAGACGGCGCGCGCCTCCTGCCCAGCGCCCGCCGCGGGCACGCGGCCGGCCTCCTCCAGCAGGTGCAGGTTCTCCTCGCACACGGCCTCGCGCCCACACCGCAGCGTCTCCACGCCGCCGGCCCAGAGCTTGCGGCCCATCGACCAGCTCCTCGAGCCCTCGTGGAGGCCCCGCAAGGACGGCACTGCCACCAGCAGCGAGTGGTGCACCGCCCAGTGGGCGCCTCTGCGCCGGCGGTAGGAGGACCAGGGAGGGGTCCAGCAGCGCCGCCCGCACGAAGCCCGCGGCGAGATCCGCGGCCTCGATGGAGGCGGCTACCCCCACAGGCGGCAGGCCGCCCTCGATCTGCTCGAGCGCGATCTTGCTCGGCGTGGAGACCTCCGAGCCGTCGTACGCGATGGCCCGGCCCTTCAAGTTGTCGGACCAGTCGAGGGTCCCGGCCACGGCGGGCTCGGGGGCGACGCTCGAGTAGACGCGCCGCGCGATCCCGAGGCGAGCCGAGCGCTGGGCCGCATTCGGCTCCGGCCCGCAGACGTCGGCCCACTTCAGGTGGCGGTAGCCGGCCTCCCAGTTCATAGCCATCACGATCACCCTCAAGCGAGACTGCAGCGAGGCCAGGTCGCCTGGGTCAATCTCCTCCTCCACGGTGAAGTCCGAAGCTTCAAGATCGGGACAGGGTAGCGGTAGCAGATCACGCTGCAGCCGCCCCCGTCTAGTTGGCCGATGCCCGCTGTGAATGAACTTGTCCACGTAGACCCCAAGCGCCCCTGGGAACTCTCGCATCAGCTCCTCGAGGATCGGGCCCGCATCCAGCGGGCGGCGGAAGGACTCGGCAGCAGCCCCAGCCTTCTCCTGCCACGTGTGGGAGAGCTCCGCCAGGGGGGCGCCCGCGTCTGGCCAAGCTGCCTGCGCGCGCGCCGCCCCCCGGCCTGCTTCTAGCGAATCAGCTGGCGGCTCTGGCTCGCCCACGCAGTCAGCACGAGCTCCAGCTGGGCCCAGATGGTCCGCATCCCCACGTGCATCATCAGCTGAGCGCGCCCGAGCCTCCAGTGCTAGCGGCCCTTGCCGCGGCCCTTCCAGGGCGCCGGCCGACCGCGGCCAGGCAGTCCTCCTCTCGGCGCCCGACGCCCGCGGCGCTTGCCCGTGCCCTTCGGGCTGCCGCCCCGCACCTGGGGAGCCCCCCCGCCGACCTGCGCTGCCGGCTGGTCCTGACGAAAGGCGCGGACTTCGGGGGCGCCCAGCAGCTCCACGCGGCCCGGCGCCGCCGCAGCACCAGGGCGGGGGCTGTCCCCGCGGGCCGCCCTCGGGGGGAGCGGCGAGGGAGGCCGCCCCCCGGCGTCGGAGGGCGCTCGGGCGGGGGACCTCGAGGCCTCGCGAGCGGCTGCGGGACCCCCCAGCCCGCTGGCAGCCTCGCCCGCAGCCGCCGCGGCTCCGCCAGGGCGGACTCCGCCACGCCTCGTCGTGAAGAAGGCCCGACCGCGGCGAGCGGGGTCGCTCCCGCGCCCACGGCTCCGCCCTGGAGAGGGCGCTCGAGGCGGCTCCGCAGCCGCCGCCTCCTCGGGTCAGCGGCGGGGGGCTGCCCCCCTGGCGCGGACCTCCTCCAGCCGCCGCCGCAGCATCGCTGACCTCCGCGCCGACTCCTGCTCGTCGCGGGAGGCGAGCGTCGGGCGGATGCCCTCGACCACCTCCAGCTCGTTGGCGATGTACCAGTTGCCGTCGTTCAGCGCCATCTCCAGCGCCTTGAACCGCTGCATCAGCGTGTCCGCGACCGACGCCAGCGAGCCGTCCTCAAGCAGGTCCATCGCTGCGGCCAGCGTCTGGAGCTCGCGCACCGCCCGCTCCCCGACCGAGTGGATCGGGTGGTGGCCGAAGACCACGGCCTGGAGGTAGCCCCTGATGCGAGGGCGCACCCTCTGTCCGTCCGCCCCCTCCCGCAGGCCCATGACACGCGCGATCTGGGCAATCGCTTCGTCGTACAGCGTGCCTGGGCGCCCGTCGGCCACCGCCTGAATGGCGTTGCCGCGGGAGGGGGCGTCGCGAAAATCCAGCTGGTCGCCGCCTGCCCGCTCCTCGCTATCGCTTCGCGACTGCTCGCGACGGCGTCGGCGAGCCACCAGCGGGCGAGCTGCAGGGCCGGCCGCCTCCGCAGCAGCCGCAGCCGCCGCGAATCCAGCCGCAGCCCCCGCAAGGCGGCCCCTCGCGGGCGCAGCGGCGGCGCCACCCCCTGGCCCACCGCCGCCTGGCGGTCGGAAGGTCGGCCGAACCCACGGCTCGACCAAGCTCCGAGCCGACCGCAGGCGCAGCCAGTCGGCGTGCCGTTCCCCGCGCCCGACCAGCCGCGGGGCCCTGCAGGCGCCGCCCGCACAAAGGTGCAGGACCCCTGGCTGCCCGGCGCCTGGGGCGGGGAAGCTCAGGTCCAGCTCCAGGGCGCGGGCCGGCAGCGAGGCGCCCCGGAACCCATCCCCCCCAAAAAAAACCGAACTCCCAGGACCTGGGGCTTTGGGGCCCTCCGGACAGGCCTCGAAGCGGCCACCGGGCCTCGCAAGGCGTTTTGCCAAGCCTTCCCAGCACACTTAGGGCAATCAGGGGGGTCATCGGAGACGTCCCAGAGACCCCCAAGACAGCACAAGAGCGTTCCGAGAGTGACCGACGTGACCTCAAGATGGCCCAAGAGGCCTCCAGGACGGCCCTAAAGAAGCCTCCAAGAGCACTCCCAAGAAGGCCCCCCGAGGCAAAAAACATTAATTTACGATGGGTTTCTGGTGGATTTGGGGGTTATCCTCTTTTCGGCTTCCCGACGCTCCAAGACGGCGGTCTTCTGGGCGTCCGAAGCCGCCTGGGAGGCTCCCACATCGCCCCACAACCATCCGAAAGGGCTTCAGGCAGTCCAAGAGAGCCCCAAAACGGCACAACACGGGTCCAAGATGGCCCTCAGAGAGCCCCATGGCCGCCCAAGATGGCCCAAAGACACCCTCCGAAGAGTTCCAAATCGCGACTCGGTCGTTCAGGGAGACCGCGGTTGGAGGCAGGGTGGCCCGAGGAAGCCCCCGGAGGCCCCCAGAATACGCCCAGGAGGCCTCCAGAAGGCTTTAAGAAAGCCCGAAACAACTTTTGTGAGGCCCCTAGAGGCTCTCCAGAGGCTCTCCAAGGAGGAGCCTCCGCAAAAAAGAGCTGAGGAGGATGGGGAGAATGCGCAGGGTATGGCGAACATAATGAACAATAAGCATGGAGGATGGATAACGAATAACATCATTACAGCGGCGATGCCGGAAAAGGCAACCAGGAGTTATCGCTGAATTGTCAGCTTGACTTTCCTACCACTCCGCCCGCATCCCAAACTTCAAGGACCAAGGTGCATGGCGCGAAGCGCCACTGCAGTCTTGTATATATATATATATATATATATAGAGAGAGAGAGATCGGTGTATGTATATGTATATATATGTGCATACACAAACACGCAATGTAGAATTACAATATCCATGTGTATATACGTATACGTGTATGTATATGTAAATGTAAATGTAAATGTAAATGTGTGTGCATGTATATTCGTGATGTGTGCAAGCACGTGTGCATATACCTACGTATGTGTACGAACATATGTGTTGAATTTGCGTCGCTGGTGTATACCAACCCCCTCCCACATGTTCGCGCTCCCAGAAGCAGATGCTGAAAGCAGATACTCAACCTGCGCTTTCTCGCGTGATGGTTCGGTATCGCACGGCTGCAAGTGGATGGCCACTCTGAGAAAACTAGCCACGGGATCGACCTGGGTCGGTGGCAATCGCTGGAGGCCACCTGGAGGTGGACTTTCGAGTCGTAGATCTCAGAAAGTACGGCTGCTGGTAACACACAAATTTCGCTCGCCCTTCAGGCCCACTCCTCCGTGACAGCACCTTTCCCCTTTGGGCATGTATCTCCCTCTCCCCCACTCCCTCTTCCTATCCTTCTCCGGAGCGAGCGTCGCTCCTGACAATCGTCACGCAGCGAACGACTGGTGATCGGAGCGTTCAGCGGAGTACCAGCTGCACTACGTCGGCGGGCGAAAGTAAGCTCGCCCGCCTCCGAGCGGTGCGGAAGGCTGGCCACGCCTCCCTCACCTTCTGTGTAGCACTTTTAATCACTCCCTCCTCGATTGTCGGCGCTTTTTCGGCTTGAAGTCGCCCGCCAGAACCACAAGCTGAAAATCAATATTGAAGACTCCAGAGGGAGAGCGGCGCCTGGCCAAACACTAGCCCAAAATGTGGATTCCTTGTTTATATGTTCTTCTATTGTACAAAAGCCTGGCGACGGGTCCAACCATATGCAGTTGTGAGCACCGTCGCTGTAGGTATCCTCTTCGGTGACTCTCCTTGTGGGGCCACGAAGCGCACAACATGGTGTGCCGAAGTCTGGCGGGCACGCCATGCGGGCGCTGCGACTGGGGCCTTCGAGCATCGCAGAGGCCAGCAGCGGGGGCAATCGGGGCTTTCGGTGGAGCTCCCCAGGGGGCCACGGAACGCGTGCCGGGTGTGCGGAAATGGCGGGCGGACCGCATGCGGGCGCGCCCCGTGGAGCCTCAGGTGAAGCTCCCTACGGCACCGCCCTGTCGGGCCACGGAACGTGTGAGGGGGCTCGCCGAGATGGAAGGTGGAACCCCATGCGGGCGCTGCCAGTGAGGCCTTCGCTGGAGCTCCCGATGGGGTCTCGAAGCGTGTGCGGGATGCACCGACATGGGGGTGGAACTGCATGCGAGCGCTGCCACTGTAGCCTTGGGTGGGGCTACCGATGGGGCCACGAGGGTAAAACTGCATGCGGGCGCTGGCATTGCGGCCATCGGGGGAGCTTCCTACGGGGCCACGAAACGTGTGAGGGGTGCACCGAAATCATGATGGAACAGCATGCGGGGGCAATTGAACTGCAGGCGGAAGCTCCCTATGGGGCCACGAAACATGTGATGGGTGTGCCAAAATGGTGGAACCGCATGCGGTCGCTGCCACTGGGGCCTTCGGTGGAACTCTCTGTGGGGCCACGAAACGGGCGAGGGGTGTGCCGAAAAGGATGGGTGGAACTGCGCGCGGGCGCTGCCCCTGGAGCCTTTCATGGAGATCCCTGTGGGGGACCACCAAGCGTGTGAGGGGCGTGCTGGCATGGAAGGTGGAGCCGCGTGCGGGCGCTGCCCGTGGAGCCCTGGGTGGAGCTCCCTATGGGGGGCCACGAAGCGTGTGAGGGGTGCAGCAGCACGGGGGGTGGAACTGCACGCGGGCGCTGCCGCCGGGGCCTTCGGCGGTGCCCCCGCTCCGGGGCATCGAGGCAGCAGCCTGGCGAAGAGCCCGACCCTCTTTGTAGACTGGCGGCGGGTACAAGCAGGACCGCTCCACGCCATGTGGACGCAGCAGCTGGGGCCTCCGGTGCAGCCCCCATACATCCCCAGGCCGAGAGGTTTCTTCCTCTTGGCGCTGAACCTCACGGTCCCACGCGGTGCACGGGCCCTCTGGGAAATCATAGCGGCGAACCCAATGAGGGTCGCACGGATCCGATTTCCAACCTTACCGTAATCGTGAAATCGCGGCAGATCCAATTTCCGTGCGCGCGAATCCCATTTCTGATTTTCGGGATCCGCGTCGGACCTTATTTTGTAATGGCGGATCCCATTTCTACCCCGTTTTGAACTTACAAAATCAAATTCGTTCTGGGAACCGACAAGAATTGGATCCGTCGACCACAGGCCCCCCCCTGCTCAGATTCTACAGGAGACGGGGGTGGTCCTCTTCGGTTTCAAAAGGAAAATCTCTCGTCCTGCGCAAGTGGGGCCCAGAAGCGTGCAAGGGGTCTGCCAAAATGGGGCGAGCTGCATGCGATCACAACCACCAGGGCCTTGGATGGAGCCCCCTATAGAGGCCACGAAACGTGCGAGGAGTCTGCCGAAAATGGGGCGGGACCGCATGCGAACGCAGCCACTGGGGCAGTTGGTGGAGCTCCCTATGGGGTCACAAAACTTGCGAGTGATCTGCCCAAAATGGGGCGCACCAGAGCATTCGCTGGAGCTCCCTATGGGGCCACGAAGCGTGCGAGGGGTCTGCCGAAACGGATCGGGGCCGCAACCGAACGCAGCCACCAGGGCATTCGGTGGAGCTCCCTATGGGGCCACAAAACGTGTTTGAGGTCTGCCAAAACGGGTTGGAGCCGCATGCGAATGCAGCCACCAGGGCCTTCGGTGGCGCTCCCTCCCAGTGGGGCCACGAAGCGTGCGAGGGGTCTGCCGAAAATGGGGCGGCGCCGCTTGCGAACGCAGCCATCAGGGCCTTCGGTGGAGCTCCCTATGGGGCCACGAAACATGTGGGTGGTCTGCCGAAATGGAGCGGGGCTGCATGCGAACGTTGCCACCAGGGTCTTCGGTGGAGCTCCCTATGGGGTCACGAAACGTGCGAGGGGTCTGCCGAAACGCGGCAAGACTCATACGAACGCTGCCACCAGTGTCTTCGGTGGGGTCCCCTATGGGGCACCGAAACATGTGAGGGGTGTGCCAAAATGGGGCGGGGCCGCATGCGAACGCAGCCACCAGGGCCTTCGGTGGAGCTCCTTACGGGGCCATGAAAATGGGGCGGGGCAGCATGCGAACACAGCCACCAGGGCCTTGGCTGGAGCTCTCCACGGGGTCACAAAACGTGTGAGGGGCGTGCCGAAATGCGAAGAGGGATGAAGATGTTGTTCGGAAATGGAGGTAGGTAGGAGTGGGAGGGGGGAAGGAGGAGGAGAAAGAGTAAAGGAGGAGAAGGAGGAGGAGAAGCAGGAGGGAGACGCGCGGGGCTGCTAATTCAAAACGAGGACCCCACAGACAGGACGGTGGACAAAAAACATGTGTTCTCGGGACGTTTGCGAGTAGGCACTCTGCGACCAGTGGAACGCGCTCGGTGAACGTGCGGGGAGGAGGACCGAGGGTGGGGCAGGCCGATGATCGGACAGAAATGATGTCATGATAGGGCCGGCTCAGGATGCGTTTCAGGATTTCCAGAAGATCTAGCGGCCCTCGGTTCTGCAGCCCCTGGTGGAACATCCGGAAATTCTGGAAAACCTGGAAACCTTGGAACATATCACTCTCATGACCTCCTGCTCCTCCGAGGAGAGGGCGCGGAGCGTGGAGGAGTCCTCGATCTCACCGTAGTTGGCCAGCTCCAGGAAAACCTGCCGGCGCGACGAGGGCCAGCAGGTGGCAGCAGGAGGAGCCTTCATCGGGACGCTACACTGCTCGACGTGAGCGGCACCTCTCCCAGTCGTCCAGGGGAGGCACGAGGAGTCCCTCCTCCTCCCTCCTCCCTCCTCCTCCCTCCTCCCTCCTCCTCCCTCCTCCCTCCTCCTCCTGTTTCTTCCTCCTCCTCCTCCTCCTCGTCCTCCTCCTCCTCCTCCTCGTCCTCCTCCTACACCTCCGCATTGACGGGAGGAGGAGGAGGAGGAGCAGGAGGAGGAGGAGGAGGAGCAGGAGGAGGAGGCAAGCGAGGAGCGGGAGGGGAAAGGGAGAAGAAATCGGGGGGGAGGTGAGGGGATAAAGAGAGGGGAGGAGGGCAATCCAGGTGAGCTCGCGCCATATCTGACATCCTACCCCGTCCAACCCATCGCTGTCCATTGCGCTGTTCTATGTATATGTGTATGTATAAACGTGCGTGTATACATGTATAAACGTCTGGATATGATATCCGCCGACGCATGACATAGCGAATATGGAACTCCATAAAGACCCCATCGTGCTATACGCAATCGGACAAAAACGGGAGCTGCGTACATTGGGAAGAGGTGGCGGAAGAGAGCAGAAAACGAGGAGGACGACGATCAGCAGAAGCAGGAGCTGGAGTGGAAGGAGCAGGAGGAAAAGGAGGAGGACCGGGGGAAGGTGAAAGAGGGGAAATTAGGGAGGCGACAACGACGAAAAGAGACTCGGATTCTGACAAGTGACCTGCGCTGGGACGAGAGCGCCATTCTGAACGACGGGAATAAAGCATCGATCCGAAGATGAGGCCCACGATGCAGCGGTGGCACCATGTCAACAATCAGGAGAAAAACATCTGAGAACCAACTGTCTAAACCCTGTGTGAAGCCGTACGCGGAGAGGGCCGAATATCTTCTGGACAGATTCAAGGGAGAGTCTGGCTGGTTATTATGAGAACCTGGGGCGACACACACCCAGTAAGGAGCTCAAATCAACTGTCATGTTGGCATGACTTCCATACGCGTGCTGTTCAACTATACGGTGTAGAATACCCCTCCCTATGCTGCGCTATGCTATGATGTGTTATGCTATGATTCGAGGCGAAAACGCGATGCCGGTACAATGCTTAGGGGTCACTGTACCTCGAAGGTGCTCATCGTTTGAACCTCCCCGTTCCCACGATTTCCGAAATTGAGCACGCTGTCTGACCAGCAAGAGAACATGAGCAGGGCATCCGAAACCATCGGACAACATGAGCAGGACACCCGAAACCATCACTCCGCGGTGCTGGGCATGCCAAGAGACTAGACAGGCAGGCAGGGCGCCTTCTGATGATGATTTCGCACGGACCCCAGCTGCCGATGAACCTGTGTGGAAGAATCTGGCCCGCCTGATGGAGGGTATCTCAACAAGAACCGGAATCTGCACTGCGGGATGGAAGTGCAGAACGACCAAGGCGGCAATAGTGTCGCTTCTCCCAACCATCCCGCGAGCAAGAAACGATCAGAGAATGGAGTCATTGTGGGACTTGCCGTACCCAGTCGCAGCCACAGCTCGATCATGGCGATCGCTGCGTATCTCCAGCGCCTGAGATACGAGGAAAAAATGTCCAGTTAATACCCCCACCCCTCTTCACGGGGAGGGGGAGAGGGAGCGGAAGGGGGAGGAGTGAGAGGAAGTCAAGGAGGGAGAAGAAGAGGGAGGGAGCAATGAGTAGTGAGTAGGAATGAGCGAGGGGGAGGGATAAGGAAGAGGAAGATAAGGAGGGGGAAGCGGGAGGAGAAGCGAGGAACAGTGAGGAGGAAGGAGCGAGAAGGGAGGGAGGAAGAAGATAGGGAGGGGACGGGAGGAGCCTCGATGTAGAACGCCTCCAGGTGCTGTTGCGCGCGGTCATACCTGAAAAGGCACCCCGCCATTCCTCTAGCCACGTCTGCCCTCTCGTCTGGGCCAAGCCCATGTGGGCTTGTCCCCGACAAGTCAGCCCTGGCAGCGCCGCTGGGCTCCGACCCATCGCACCGCGGCTCTCACCTACAAGATGCAATGTGCTACGAGGTTCCAGATACAACGCTCAGCATGCGCAGAGGTGAGGCGGATGCTGCTGCTACGTCGGCCCTGCTCCTCGCCGTCTTGAATGTTGTCCGTCTCTTCCCCCGTGGGCCGGCCCGGGTCATGATCGGGATCCTCGTCGACACCCTTCTCGTTGCCTGGATCGTCGCGACACAGCTGCGCCCCCTCGCTGCTGACAACACACGTGAGCCACTGCCACATCTGCCATGGTCCGTCTCGCCCGTTGTCCCTCAGGACATCCGAATGGCCATGCCGTCTGCAGCACGCTCACCCCGACCGTATGAACTCGTGCGAGTGCCGACCCGATCGGCGTGATGGAGCGATCCTGGCCAACACTTGCGGCGGCGATCGAAGCGAGGTGCTGTCCTCCCGCTCCACCCAGACTCCCGACGTCGTGACTTTCCAGGAGGACCCCCCGAGGACGGACCCCTTCCCAGAAACCAGCTCTTCATCCTGAGCCGCTTTTTTTGAGACGGTCCCGAGGCCCAAATTCAAGTCGGGCCTGTCCTCCTACAGGGGAACGTTGGACGAAAAATGAAAAATAGCTATAAAAATACTCCAGAACGTGTCAAAAATAATCAAAAACCGTCCCCAGGCTATTTTTGACTAGGGCTCCCAACTTCGCGCTTCGCGCTGCGCGAAGCGCGAAGTGCGAATAACTTCGCGCTCTCGCGCCGCCTCCCAAGGGAGAAGAGGAGGATGAGGAGGAATCGGAGCCGAACCGCGAAGCGCGAAGCGCGAATAACTTCGCGCCCTCGAGGGCGCCCTTGAATAAGGGCCCCCAGTGGCCGAAGATAGCGGAAAGCCTTCCGTCATGAGCTGACCACGACGCGAAGGGGGCTGCGTACCTCCCCTCCTCGTTCCCTCCCTCGCCCGGTTCCACCCCCCACCCGCCTCTCCCCGATCCTCCTCCTCCTCCTCCTCCTCCTCCTCCTCCTCCTCCTCCTCCTCCTCCTCCTCCACCTCCTCCTCCTCCACCTCCCACCTCCCCTCTCCCATCAATCTCCACCCTGTCCCGCTTCGGTGGGAGAGCCCCATCGGGGACAACGCAACCTCGGCGCGGGGAAGAGACTGAAGACAGGGCGCACGAGGCTGACAACGGAGGCACAGGGAGAGCGTGCGGACAAACATCGCGAGGTGCGTGGCAGGACGACGGGAAGATAGGCAGCGGATGCGACGCCAGAGCCCCTGGAAGTGTTCCCTTTCCTGACGCCTCGGCGTGTGGCACTTCCGCCTGGAACCCTGCCCGCAAGCACGCACCACCCTCGCGGTCAACACCATCACCGATGTAGCAACAGCGACACCGCCAGGCCTTCGCCCCCCTTCCCTACTCCGTCGTCTAGCAAGCCGATGGCACGCTGCGCGAGGGGAGGCGCACATGTCGTCGTCCCAGGGCTCGTCGTTGGCGAGCGCGAGAGACTCGGGCGTGTTCGGGTACCTGGCCAGGTCCGCCCTCCCTGTCAAAAGAGGCCGTGGTCGTGGGCGCTTTCGAATAGCTTGTTTACTTCGAAGCGCTGGCGGTCGCTCAGCAGACCAGGATGCGCAAACGCCAATGGAACTTTGGCGAGCAACACGCTGGTAACCGGCCGCTCTAGCAGAAGGATGCGAGCCGACGCTTCGAAGATTTGCGTGCCTCTGCGAGTATTGCACCTCCCGTGCATCCGGAAAAAGCCTGAGAGGCCCAAGTCCAGGGCATCCGACCTGAGCCCAAGAGAGCAATCCAACAGTGGAGAGGGGAGGAGGAGACGGGACGGGAGAGAGAGAGGGGACAAGGAGTAGCAGCAGGGTAGCAGGGTAAACGCGGAGAGGGTCGAGGAATAGGACGAGAAGGAGGAGGAGGAGGAGGAGAGCGAGGAGGAGCAGGGGGAGGAGGAGAGGAGGAGGAGGAGGAGGAGGAGGAGGAGGAGGAAGATGAGGAGGAGAGGCGGAGGAGGAGGAGGAGGAGGAGGAGGAGGAGGAGGAGGAACACGAGGAAGAGGAAGAGGAAGGAGGGAGAGAGGAAAAGAGGGGGGAACGGCGCAGGGATGGGAGGGAGCGGGCAGGGGACAGGAACCACACTCCCCGTGCTTCGTAAAGCAGCAGGCTGGTTCTTCGATTCCTGCTACGATTCGGGTTTCGTGGGGGGGGTCAAGGAGGAACACGAGGGGGGTCAGTAAGCCCTCACTGAAAATTCCACGAGAAACCTGTCCATTGGCATTAAGTTCCCTCAAATGAGCGTGATCAGCCGTCTCGTAGCGAAACCCCTAACGGCATGAAAGCTGCTGGCACACAGCACTGAATCATTATTGAAAGCGTTAAGCATGACAATTTAATTATGAGAGCCTGGCCACGCCTCCAGCATGTAGCTTCGGTGGGGGGGGGCAGATGCCATCGGTGGCATAATCGTTGATAGCTCTCTTCCGGATGACGGCCGCCTACATCGAAGAGATGGCATGCTCGAGTCGACGACGGGAGGATAGAAAGCGTCGTCGCACGCACTGCGTCAGTGCTCAAGAAGAAAACGTCCTGAAGAAGAATGGTTTGCACATCTGCAAGGGCATGTTCTTGCTCCACAAAACCCTCCTCCTCCTCCTCCTCCTCCTCCTCCTCCTCCTCACAGGCCCACTTGTAGTCACTGCATGATGGTGGGAAGTCGTACATGGATGGATCATGCTCCTTCACTCCTCCCACTCCTGGCCCGTCCTCCCTCGCCTTCTTCTCCCAATTCGAGGAGAAGATCAAAGGACAAACAACTTCTGTGTTGAAAACAATAACCCACATAAAACGTCCTAGACATGTACTTACAAAAAGAGGATCCCCCTCGACACATCCCCACAGTGCGTTCACCAATGATGATCATGATCGTGATGGGGATGATGGGGATGGCGATGACAACGTTGTGATGTTGATGTGGACGATCATGGTGAGGCTGATGCCCGCGTTTGTGATGGTGATGACCATGGATGCTGGTTACAACGACGACAATGATGATGACGAGGAGCAGTCTCCTACACGGGGGATCCTTGCAGCTTGTTAAGGACGAGGCCCATGTTCGAGACGTCCTCAATGCATGTATGCATGAGGCCCTCGTTCGAGACATTCTCACGATTCGGGCAGTCATGTGTAAAACTAAGCTTTGCGTGTTGCAAGTCGTCCAATGACTGCCTCGGAATATAACAGAAGGTGTGGAGTTGATAGGGGAGGTTCCGGCTCAAGACTTCCTTGCAATTCTCTCACTGACGGTGTCCCGCTCGAGACATGCTCACAATTTGCTCATGAACGGTGAACGGGATCCCCGCTCGAGACTTCCTCAAGGTTCAGGCGGCCAGGGGTGTACAAAAAAACGTGACACCACAAGCAGTCCGATAGCAACCTCAGATTAATAACATCAGGTGAGGACACTTTCACGGCCGTTCAATGTCGTGTCGTCCTCCTGCTCCTCCTCCTCCTCCTCATCATCATCATCATCATCCTCCTCCTCCTCCTCCTCCTCCTCCTCCTCCTCCTCCTCCTCCTCCCTTCTCCTCCTCCCTTCTCCTCCTCCTCCTCCTCCTCCTCCTCCTCGCCCGCGTCTCCGCGGTCTTCTGGGGCTGGGCGGCCCTCCCGTTGTCTCTCGGGCCGGGCACGCCGAAGAGCGAGGCCACGACGAGGGGGTCCAGCGCAGCATGGCCCGAGGCATGCTCGCGGAAGGGGGGGGCAGGGAACGGCCTGAAGAAGAGGAAGAGGAGGAAGAGAGAGAGAGAGAACAAACAAAAAAACTGAGGTGTCCATGAAATCTGAGAGAGATGATGGCCCTCGCCACGACATCCACACACACAGACACACACAGACACACACAGACACAGACACACACACACACACACACACAGACACACACACACACACACACACACACACACACACACACACACACACTTAACGTCGGCGGCTGGGCAGCGTCAGTGCGCTGGCGATGGGGCGCTAGTGGGATGCACAGAACGCGAACTGGGCCGCCATGCACAGGGAAGAGAGGAGGGCGCCCGGCGCGGGCAGGAGGGAGGAGGACGCCGGGCACGCTCAGAGCGGGGCCAGGCGGCGGCGGGGGGGGGGGCGGCGGGACCTGGAGCCACCAGCGGCGAGGCAGCAGCTGGGGGGTAGGTAGGCAGGGCGGCCGCAGGAGGCAGGCGTCCAAGGAGGGGGCAGGCCCAGCACGAGCTGGAGGCGAAAGCAGTGCAGCGAGGCGGCCAGGGGAGCCGAGGTCACAAGTGACCTGCGAGGCAGCCCGAGGGCGGCGGCCAACGCGGGACCACCTCCAGGAGAGGAGTAGGCCTGAAAACCAAACAAATCAAGAGAGGCACGAATGGCAAGCGGGGGAGGGCAGGGTGCAGAGGACACGCGCCGTGGGTGCCGAGGTCGAGGATGACGTGCGAGGCAATCCTGAGGCGGCGCATGCCAAATCCACCGGCCGGGGACGCCCACACACAGACACACACACACACACACGCACACACACACACACACACACACACACACACACACACACGCACACACGCACACACACACACACACACACACACACCCTTGGACGCCCACACACACACAGCAGAGCAGAGAGGCTTCGCGGGGACGCCGGGAGAGGCAGGCGGCGGAAGTGGGGGGCGCATGTGGGACAGCAGCAGCGTCTGGCTCATGGTCGGCCTGTTGTGCAGACGATTGCACTGGTCGCCTCGGGAGGTGGGTACCACCAGTCCCCCTCGTTTTCGTTCTCCTCCTCGTCCTCGTCCTCGTCCTCGTCCTCGTCCTCCTCCTCCTCCTCCTCCTCCTCCTCCTCCTCCTCCTCCTCCTCCTCCTCCTCCTCCTCCTCCTCCTCCTCCTCCCAATTACCACCGCGAGGAGCAGAGGGACGGGGCGCGGCACGCCCACCAGAGAGCAGGCGGGCAGACCTCCCTCGAGAGAGGGCTGGCGGCGGCCAGGGACGCGGAGCACTGGGGGCAGGCGCCGCAGCAGCGACGGGCGGTGGCGAGGGCGAGGCGGAGGCAGAGGCAGCACGCGGGCGAGGCGGGGTCGGATCGGATGGCTGGCAGCACGAGGGCAGGGGCGGCACGAGGGGTGCGAGAGGCAGAGGCAGCACGAGGGCAGGGGCAGGGCAGGGCAGGGGCAGCCTGCTGGCGGAGGCGAGGCGAGGGGCAGAGGCAGCACGAGGGCAGAGGCAGCACGACGGATCGGATCGGGTCGGGTCGGGTCGGATCGGATGGCAGGGGGCGAAACGGAGGATCGGATGGGATCGGCTGCCCGCGGAAGGACCCGTCACGCGGCCCTCTGCCAGGGGGTGCGACACTGAGGAGCACCGCAGCACACGAGGCGGAAGCAGAGGCGGCAGGAGAACCCAGGGACGCCGCCGTGTGCGCAGGTGACGAAGACGCCGACGACGACGACGAGGCTGCCAAAGCAAGGGGCGACGGAGCTTCAGGCCGCACGGCGCGATCCGTCCCTCGTCGAAGGGTTTGGCCCCGTGGCCCGGTGGGGGGGGGCTGTCCTGCAGGGACCGAGGCCCTTCGACGAGCCCGGACCTCGGGAGCGCCGGGGCCGCCTCGGGCGGCGCGCCCCCACGCGGAGGCGGCGCCTGCCCGCCCAACGGCACGTGCCGCCCTCGAGGCCCGAGCAGAAGATCCCACGCCCAGCAGGATCAGTCAGCAGACAGTCATCGGCCTCACCTAAGGTTTTCCAAGGAGTGACGCATAAGGAACGATAAATAACGCATAAGGGACGAAAAATAATAAATAACGCGTAAGGAACGATAAATAACGCATGCAAACCTATAACGACCGATCCCCTTTGAACAATAAGTGTTCCTCATTCAAGCCGCTCACTGTAGAATCGGGACATCAGATCGAATCGGAAAGTGTGTCGAGTCGAGCCGCATCGGCACGGAGTCGAAATGGAACTGGATCGGCTGCGGCAGGATGTAAGTATCGGGCCGCATCAGGCCGTCGGAGTAGCGAACTCGAATCGGATCGGGCTTGCCGGGATCGATACCGAATCGGATCGGTCGGATCGAAGTAGACCCTGCCCTGGCCTGACTCTCACCCCTGAGTCCTGAGTCAGACACCCAAGAGTACCAGGGCCCGTAAGCCAGCCTTTGGCGGTGGATCTTCCTTTCTCGTACAACTTCCTCGAACCCCAAACACCTGGGAAAATGGTGGTGCGGGGGGCATTGGTTCTGTTCATCACCAGTGCTACGTTCAAACCCTTACTGGAACTGTGCAGCAGACATACCACACTCACACTAGCTGCTCTTTCCACACTAACAAGTTATGGTGCAGCACTAGCCTTGTACCCTGTGCGCCCTCCCCCTCCTCCTCCACCCCAGAAGCTGCGTGGACATGGAGTCGCAAACGCTCGTCATCGGCACGGAAGCGGCAGCACACATTGATACTAAATCTACACAAATATACACACATACATCAAGCAAATAGAAGGGAAGAAAAGAAAATAAAATAATAAAATTAAATAAGAAAAGAAAAGAAAATAAAAGGAAAGAAAAGGAAAGAAAAGGAAAGAAAATAACAGAACGATATGACTCTCGCGTGCCAACGATGTGAGCACACGGTCGCAATAGACCTCTGGCCCCTGTCCCCCAACCTCCGACGTCGTGGGCACCTGGAGCCCCCAACAACTCCACAAGGCCAGAGCTTCGCCTCGGGACGAGGGCACTGAGAAAAGACGCCCGCACGACGACGACGACGACGACGACCACGACAACGACGGCAGCGCCCGGCGGCGCGCCATTTCGGCAGGCGCCGATCTTGAAGTAGAACGGGCAGTTCACGCGGTCCTCCTCGGTCCCGAAGATGCGGGCGAGTTGCTCCGCCATCAAGCCGCCAGCTGCACAGCGCGGGTCGGGGGCCGCTCTCCCGCCCCGCCCTCTCACAATACGTATACTCCCGCCAGGCCGATGTGGCCTGCCGTGTCCGAGGCCGCCGGGGAAGCCCGCGGAGACTGAGGACGTGGAGGTCTACACGTCCCCTCCATATCATCCTCCTCCTTCCCTTCCCTTCCTCCTCCTCCTCCTCCTCACCCTCCTCCTCCTCCTCCTCCTCCTCCTCCTCCTCCTCCTCCTCATCCTCCTCCTCCTCCTCCTCCTCCTCCTCCTCCTCCTCCTCCTCCTCATCGCCCTCCTCCTTCTCCTCCTCCTCCTCAGCCTCCTCCTCCCCCTCCTCCTCCTCCTAATCCTCCTCCTCCTCTCCCTCCTCATCCTCTTCCTTCTCCTCCTCCTCTTCTGATCGCTTATGCTTGTTATTATGACGAGTATTATTCTGAGTATTACTAATATTACTATTAACATGTTGTTTGCATTAGTAATATTATTATTATTGTTATACGTATTATTATTGATATTACGATTATTAGTATTATTACTACTATTATTAGCAGTGGTGATTGTTTTCTTACTAGTAGTAGCAGTAGTACAAGTATTAATCTTAGTATGAGTATCATTATTAGTCATATTAGTATTACGAACATTAATAATATTATTATTAAAACTAGTATGAATGTCATTACTATGAGCACTACTATCAGATTACGAATATTATTCATCATCATCATCATCATCATCATCATCAGCATCATCATCATCATCATCATCATCATCATCATCGTCATCATCCTCATCCTCATCACATCATCATCATCATCAGCATCATCATCACAACCATTGATACGATCAACCGCATCATCATCATCATCATCAGCAGCAGCATCAGCAGCATCATCATCATCATCATCATCATCATCATCATCATCATAATCAACATCAACATCGTCATCAGCATCATCATCATCATCACCATCAGCATCATCATCACAACCGTCACCACCAGCATCATCATCATCAGCAGCAGCATCAGCATCATCATCATGATCGTCGTCATCATCGTCATCATCATCAGCAGCAGCATCAGCATCATCATCATCATCAGCAGCAGCATCATCAGCATCATCATCAGCTTCATCATGATCATCATCATCATCATCATCATCATCATCATCATCGTCACCATCGTCATCATCATCATCATCAGCAGCATCATCATCGTCATCGTCATCGTCATCGTCATAATCATAATCATAATCATCATCAGCAGCAGCAGCAACAACATCATATTCATCATAAGCATCCTCGTCATCATCCTCATCATCATCATAACATTACCATCAGCATCGTCATCAGCATCATCATCATAAGTAGCATCATCATCAGCATCATGATCATCAGCCGCATCAGCATCACCATCGTCATCATCATCATCATTATCAGCATCATCATCCTAATCATCATCAACATCATCATAATCATCGTCAGTGTCATCAGTATCACCATCACCACCAACATCATCATCAGCATAATCCGAATCATCATCATCATCAGCAGCAGCATCATCCTCATAAGAATAATCAGCATCGTCATCTTCATCGTCATCACCATCGTCATCATCATAACTATCAGCAGTAGCACATCCATCATTACCACCGTCGCCATCAACGAAAACAATCACAACCACCACCATCACCACCCCAACAACGACAAAAACAACAAACACAACAACTATAAGGACAACAACAACAACAGCAACAGCAACGACAACAACAAAAAGATTCGCTCTGACCTGCCCGCGAGCCATTCAACACGTATATCCCAAACCCTCGATACCCGCCCTCTTCGTCTTTGATCGTACCCCCTTCGGGGTATATCTTTCTTACCTGCAACGTGTATTTCATGCAGCCCTTACGGCAGAGGAAGAGAGGACGGATGGAAGAAAGGGACAAGGGGGAGGGAGTAGGATGGAGCACGAGAGAGAAAGTAGCAGGAGGGGGGCTAAAGGCAGAAAACACGTGGCAGAATCAGACGGGCAGATCGGGCGGGTAGACTCTAATTAACAGGCGGGTCGGGAAGGCGGGCCGGCCAGGTCGAGCAGGCGGGTTGCTGAAGCGTGCGTCCTTCATGAATCGCGAGGAAGTCTCGAGCGATAGCACAATTCCAAAGTAAATCGCAGGATAGGCCAAAGCGAGAGCGTGATTCCTGCGTGTCGAGGGCGCGGCGTCTGAAGAAGTTGCGAGGAAGTCCCACGTGAGAGCGCGATCTCTGCATAAATTGTGAGAACGTCCCGCGCGAGAGCGCGATTTGGGAATACATTGTGAGGAATTATCAGGCGGGAGCTGTTGCTGTTGTTGTAAACTAGGGGCCTGAGGCGCAGCTTGGTGACACCTCGCTTTCCCTGGTAAAGAACGGAGCGCGAGCCCCGGAGAAGCACCCTGATTGAAAATATACAGCTGATACAGGGGAGGAGGGGTCAACAAGAATACTTATGTTGATGTGATAACTCAATCACAACAACAACAACAACAACAACAACAACAAAGCATCAACAACAATAATAACAACCACAACAACAGCAGCAGCAACAACAAAAACAGAAATTTCTAAAAAAGCAGCAATAACAGCATCAGCAACAACAGCAACAGCAACAACAACAGCAGCCGCAGCGGCAGCAGCGGCAGCAGAAGCAACCAAAAAAAAACAGCAACAGCAACAAACAAATCCACGACAGCAGCAACAGCAAAAACAACCACAACCATGATAACAACAAAAACAGCAGCAACAACAACAACCACAACAACAACAACATATTCATAATCGTCGCCGTCATCATCATCAGCATCATCACCATAATCAGCATCGTCATCATCAGTAGTATCAGCATCAGCAGCATCATCAGCAGCAGCACCGTCTTCCGAAGATGATCATCATCGTCATAATCATCGGCCTGATCAGCCTTATTGTTATCGTCATCCTCATCAGCATCGCCATAACCATCATCATTCACCATTGTCATCATCAGCATCATCAGCGACAGCAGATTATCAGCATCATAAGCATAATGATCATCATTAGCATCATCCTCAGCAGCATCATCATCAGCATCATCAGCATCGTCATCAGCATCATCATTTTGTTCAACAGCAGCATCACCACCAACACCATCACCATCATTCTCGCCCTACCCCTCCACATCCTCCCCGCCCTCCACCTCCCCCTCATCCTCGTCTGCCTCCTGTGATTCCTCCTCATCCTCCATCCATACTCTCTCCAGATTCCCCTCGTACTTTGCAAAGCCTAGACCAGGTAAACGACGGCAGATTCGCGATCATGAGTACGTAGAACGACACAGCGGGTACATTCCTCCCTGTTCTCCTCCCTCCTAACTCGACCCCGCATCCTACTACTCGTTGTCGCTTGACTTGGGAGTCCCGCTGCCATGATGTCGCCCGTTGGGACTGCGAGACATGCGGCGCACGCATAACTGAACGACGGTGTGAGCTGAGGGACAGCGCAGGCAACTGCACACGACGTTCTGGAAGATTCGACAAGGGAGCGAATAGAAATTGAAGGAAACGTTGCATGACTGGTACGCCGAGGCGTGAGGTGGACACGGGTTCCCTGAAGGTCAGGCCCCTCGTGCGACTACGATTAAATATGCATATATATATATATATAGACATCTACATACCTAAATACATACCTACATGCATGCATCCGTGCATGCATACATACATGCATACATACGTGCATGCACATACCTATACATGTGTATACACATGGGTATGCATAGATATCTGTATATACACAAAAGTATGCCCTGGAAAGCCTGACCATAATCTCAGAACGATTGTGCGGACTGCCTCGGCGTCACTATGTGTATATATCCCTCTTCCTCATACTCTCACCTGCCCATTCCCACGTATCAACATCAGATCAGAATCGTCATATCATGGTCAGCACCACCATCATTATAATCAGCATCATCATCAGCAGCATCATCATCATCACCATCATCATCAGCATCATGATCATCACCACCACCACCACCACCATCATCATCATGATCATCATCAGCATCATCAGCAGCATCAGCATCAGCATCAGCATCAGCATCAGCATCAGCATCAGCATCAGCAGCATCATCATCATCATCATCATCATCATCATCATCGTCATCATCATCATCATCATCGTCATCATCATCATCATCATCATCATCATCATCGTCATCATCATCATCATTATTCTCCTCTACTTCCGTAAACTTTGAAACCTCGGTGGGGTGCGTCTTCTCATCCTCGACTCAACATTTCGTCCTCCCCTCCTCTCCCCCCTGTCCTCCTGATACCTCCCTCCTGCACAGCCAGGTGCAGAGGCCTGGAGCTTCTGAGACGCAGAGAATAAGATTCCCCTACCCCACCTCTTCCTGCCCGTTTCCCTTCCCTCCCCCCTCCTGCTCCTCCTGCTGATCCGCCTTTTCCCGCTCTTCATCATCCCCCCTCCTCCTCGCCATACTATTCAACCTCCTCGTCACTCCTTCAACTGATCGCCATCCTCAGCCTACTTGTCCCTTGGCCATTCTCCTCCCCCTCCTCCTCATCCTCCTCAATTAACGCCGACAGGGAAGCGCGGTGCCAGGGACTACTGGCCCAGAGACCATGCAAAGCAGGAGCAAAGGAGACGACGACACCAGGTAGCGCGGCGATGGAAAGAAGGAAGCCAGACGGTGGATAGGAGTAGGGAGGGAGAAGCGACCAAAAAAATACGGGAACTTACTCGTAGAGGATGCCCGACTGGTCGATGCAATCGTGCCAATGGCTTTTACTCGTGGACGAAGAGCCCTGCGGCAGACCCGCCATCGCAGCCAATGGAGGCGAGGGGAAGGGGGCGCTGGGAGACGGGGAGAAAGCGGGCAAGGAAACGGAGAGGGGGAGCGGAGACCGAGGGGGGTAGGGCAGCGGACACGTGGGAAGGCGAGAGCCAAGAGGAGCCGGGATGAGCGGAAGGGTCACGGGGGCCGGGGGGGGGCGCCCGCTCCTCACGCCCGGGCCACCCGGGCCGGGACACAACGCCAGACACCCCTCCCAGCGCGCACGGCTGCAGAGAAGGAACGCGGCGACGGCGGCGAGAGGATCGCAACGAGGCAGGACCAAGCTGTTGGCTGAAGATGAAGGCTCGAAGGTTCGTCAATCCACCGCCGTGTTCGACGGAGCCGACACTGGAATGCGGGATGATTGTGCAATGTGCAAGATAGGACTTTTTGCTGACATCAGCCAGAGCACCCCTGGCACGCACTGACACGATATCACGCAAATGCTGTTGGATCACGCGGGCCTTCCTACTAGCTCCACTGGGCGTCCCTCAAAAAACTCCCTGGGCGTCACGACGCCCCCCTAGCAGTGTCCAGATCACCCTAGATTGCCCACATGCCTTAATTGACAACATCCATCAAGACCCAAAAGGTACCCAAAATGCCAAAGCAAGCCACCAAGATCCCCATACGAAAGGCCCCAAAGCATTTCGCACACTGTGTTCTGGAGGGAAGAACGAACCAAATCCAGGTCCTTGTTGCATGCACCACGTTCCCCTCCCGAAGCTCTTTGGGTGTCCCGAAGCATCCTAGATATTCCAAGTCCCGCTCACCAGGAAAATCACTGACAGCACGCAAAAACATTCTCTATACAAAGTGCCAAAAAGCCCCAGGGAGCCTCTAAAGCCCCATCCGAGACTACCCAATAAATTTCCCCCGCAGCACAATTTTGTGGAAGGGAGGAATGGACCACGTATCCTGCCAAGTTCTCGTTGTGGCAGCAGCAGGGACAGACGACACGCTCCCTCGAGCCAACTTGAAAAATCATCGACACAACCACCACCACCAGGGACGATGGCGCGGAACACGAAGTCCTCTGAGAACACTACGTTGGGACTATCTTAAGCCTCCTAGGAGTCTGCGGGAGCTCGACTCTTAAGATCCGAATGTGATGAGGCCTCTCTGGTCCGTAGTCCTGGTCGACGTGGATGAATCGGCCGCTGGCCAAGAGGTCACACAGAGCGGCACTCCACTGAGACATATTGTCCTCCGCGGGAGCATCTACTGGCATCCTGCCACGGGGGGGCCATCGAATCGGGCCGTGGGCCCTGTCGAGAGCTCCACCGATGATCGATAACATGATCGCCGAGCACCGATCCATGGCTCCTGCAGTCCCTTCCAGCAGCACGGCATCATCATAGTAGTTGTTCAAAGACCACAGAAACGTGACGTTCTCTGAGTCCCTGGGGACGATCACGGCCAAAAATAATTTTAAAAAAATGAACAGGAACTAGGCAGTGACCACGCCCATCTAATTCACGGAACATGCTATCTAAACATAGGATCTGCCGAGGCCTCTGCCACAGCCGCAGACAAATCTTGCATCTCGCCAGCCAGCGCAGACAGAAATTACCAACGAAGCCTCAGAGCTGCGCCGTCCAGGCATCCCGAGCGATGAACTATACAGACTGCTCTTCTACAGCAAGAACCATCCACGCTCGCTGGGAGCTGTTTTCTACAGGACCGCGGCCGTCAGTCATATCATCCAACGCCCTGTAGCTTCCACGGTCAATGACGAGACAGCAATCATGTCTTGGCCCAATGGCCAGACCACGATGCCCAGGGACGCTGCGGCCCTCAAAGTGCCAGGCCATCCCACTGGCCAGGGAGATGCCACCATTCGTCGGCACTGTGAATCGACTAGCGATCATACTCGCGACGCCCGCTGCCTGTGGCCGGGATCCCCAGCCAACGCGATTGAATTTGCACATGGCGGACCAGATAGATTTCAATTCGTCTGGCACTAGCGGGCAATCTGCCTTCTCAAACTGACCTGCGCTCAGCTGGGCGATCTGATCTCAAGCAACTTCCTCGACAAGACCGCAGCGCGTGCTGACGAGCTCCCGATGCATACGTCATCCACCTCAAACAGCATCATGTTCAAAATCGTACATTGAGGATGGTACCCAATTCAACAGCAGGGCTCCAGTTGACTTCGCGCAGCCAACATGCCATTCCAGAATTAAAAACCACGACTTTCTGGCAAGCTTCCGAAGAACCACCTGAACCACACACGGCGACCTTTACCAATACGTAGGGCCCCCGTGAGTACGGCAAATCATCCACATGTAGTGCCTTCTGAAGAACTTCGGGGCACGCGTAATGGGAACGAGCAGGAAATCGCTTCTCGGGACACGCTGCAACTTCAAGCAAGGCGCTGCGAGGATGCCTCACCCAGAGCCTTGGAGAGGAGCTGACGTAGCCCTACCTGCCGGCTTCTAAGAAACCCTCTTAGTTCTCCAAGGAGCTATCTGGGAAATGAACGTGCCCTGAAGCGCTCCAGAAGATCCTTGGGAGCTCCTTGGAAGCTTGCTTCCAGAGCTTGCAAGCTCCCCAAGCAGCTCCCCAGAGAGGCGTACTTAGCGTTCCCCCAGCGCCCCCATGAGCGTTTCGAGCGTAAACTGCGTCGCTATCCAGGTTTTTCCCGAATAGCTTCTCGGAGAGCTAGCACGGTTTCATACTAGAAGCCGGCAGGCAGGGCCACGCAAACCCGGTCAGGCATCCCCGCAGCAAGTTGCTTGACCCTCCAGCGTGTTCTGGCCAGCGTTTTCCTGCTCGTCCCCAGCTGGCGTGCCCCGAAGCTCTCCAGAAGGTCCTTAGAAGGTCCTTCCAAGGTTCTTCGAAGCTGTCTGGAGGCTCGTTCTTCGAAGTTCGCGAGCTCCCCAAGCAAATCTTCCCAGCGTCCTGGCAAGCGTCTCCGGTAAAGACTTCCCGCCCTTGCCAGCTAGAGAGAAATGCTTCCCAGCAACCCTGCAGACCCCTCCCGCGGGCTGCTTCGGGCAAAATCCCGGATAGCTCGGGTTTCAGGCGCCGAAGCTGGAGCCGCGGTGTAGCCCCAGAGATCGCTCCGGCGGGGGTCCACACACCTCGGCGCAGCTTGCGCGAAATGGCAGCGTGTCCCGAAAGGTCTTTCCTAAGCGTATGCCAATACACGTAACTGGAGGCTCTCAAGAAGGTCCTTCGAACGCTCTCTTCAGATCCTTCCGGAGTACTTGTCCAGGCCTTTCAATGCCTTTCGAACGCACTGCTGTCCGGGTCTCGACTACACTAGTGGACTGCACAAGTTCCGGCGCAGGGCAGAGCTATCTGGTCGATCCGGCCAGGAGAGACACGGTGACCTAAAGTTGTATGTTGGGTTACTATGAGAGATTTGACAACTGGCTTTGAGAATTTGTATTTGTTCCTGCATGTTGAGTCACGACGCGTTCATCTGTCTTTTAGTTGGAGGGGTCAAAACAAAATCCAATAGTTGAAACACCGTTGGTCGACCCATTCGATCTCGACGTTGAGAGCAGCTACAGAGCTCATAGAATCAGCAATGGATTCTGCAGCATCACAACGATCAGTCTGGAGCCTTGAGAGACTCCGATCGGCTCTATATTTGAGTTGTAACCAAGATACGTACATATTCTCAGGCATGCGATCAGTCTACAGACTCCATCTCAATATTTAGAGTAGCTACTGAGCGCCTACTTACACAAATTCATCTCGGTGCCTCTGAAGAATTGGTTTCGAGCCTCGAGAGACCTGACGTCAGTTTCACACTCGAGCTATGATCGAAACATGCGATAAAACATTCACTGTTGGTATACACTTTGATCTCAAACCTGACGCAGCTACACGGTCGATGCTAACGCCTTTGGAGGTCTAGAGCATGGAGAGACCTCAAATTTGTCTCGTACGTGAGCTCTGGGCGAAAAGCTATGTCTGTAACATTTGTTTCGTGCGTCAGCTTACGACTCGATCTCGAAACTCTGAGATAGCGAGCTCGCAGTCACACGAATTCAGTTAGCAGCCTCGGACGCATTGGGCTAGAGCTTTGAGATGTCTGAGATCCTGGAATCGGTAATACTGTAGATTTGAAATATCGAGTGAAGTCGAGTGAAGTCGAGTATGATTGAAATATCGACTCTGTAGTTCATCTACAGCTCGAGTGAAGTCGAGCAAACCGACAGCACATGCCAAGATGACGCTCAACAGCAAATCACGCCCACATGCTTTCAATAATAATACCACCCGGTCGACCTAAGATCAATATGGCGAGCGGGAATAAGTTTGAAGATGGGGAGAAGAACTATTAGAATTCTAACGAATGGTTCACTTCCAAGAACCTGATTTTGAACCGACCAAAACCATGCAAAACTGCCGTCAAGATTTTCCGGGCCAACTAGCCCCCCAGCGCGCCGGAATTACTCTCTAGCTTCGCCGCTATGCTCGTAGGGAAGCTCTACGAGTCAATATCGACGGACTTTTTGGGTGACTTTGGGCTGGTTGAAAATAGTGCTCTCGAAATTTCAACTGGAAGCTAGCGGGAAACCGTCAACCAGGTCACCGCCGGAACCGTCATACTGCTCTGAGCACGCGAATTAGTGCTCACCTCACAAAGAGAAAGCCCCCTTGAACATAAGCTTGGAAACTCATGAGATGTATTGTTTGGGATGTTTTGCGAAGTCGGTTCCTCCACGTCTGAAGACCCGGAATCCTCGTAGTGCTCTAAGAGAGTGCTTCTTCGAATATCAACTTGAAAAATTGCCGAATATTTTTGGGGGTTTATACGAAGTCGGTTCCGCCAAGTGTTTTGATAGTAACACTGCAGCTACGGACTTCGAAAATTTGACTGGCAGACGGCATAACCCAACACAGGTGCGAAGGATACCGGTTTTTTAATCGAAGGCTTAGTTAAATATCTCACAATCTTCGTCTAACCGACCCAAATTCCACACATTGCCCGGCCGGGCCGGGCGGGCCAACTAGCTCCATCCCGCGCCGGAAGTCCTCCAGCTCATCTATGCCGAAGAGTTCTAGGAGGCATTTTTTCCCATGGGATGTTCTATCATCCCCATTCGGCATCGTGATCTCAGGCCGGCATAACCCACAACAGGTGCGAAGGATACCGGTTCTTAAAACGAATGCTTAAATCTCTCACAATGCTCGTCTAATCGACCCAAACTGGGGGCCGGCAGTAAATCGTCAACTTTGGTTACCACCGGGAACTCGTAGAGCTTCCTTGCAATATACATGACTGGGGTGCGGTCGCGGCAACCTCTCACTCCGCGCGCGCGAAGGCGCGGTTTCATGGAGGAGAACGTGAAGGAGAAGAAGAAACGAGGAGGAGAAGAAGGCGGAGGAGGCTGAGGAAGAGAAGGAGGAGAAGGAGAAGGAGCAGCAGGAGGAGAAGGAGGGGGAGGAGGAAGAGGAGGACGATGAGCAGGAGGGGGGCGGGTGGAGGGGGAGAAGGGGGGCGATGATAATGATGAAGAGGCGGGAGATGAGGGGGAGGAAGAGAAGGAGGAGGAGGAAAAAGAGAAAGAAGCAGATGGAGGAGAAAGAGGAGGAAGAAGAAGAGGAGGAGAAAGAGGAGGCGGAGAAGGAGAAGGAGGAGGCGAACGAGAAGGAGAAGGAGAAGAACGAGGAGGGGTAAGAGGAGGAGAAGGAGGAGGAGAAGGAAGAAGGAGGGGGAGGAGGAGGAGAAGGAGCAGGCCACAGCCCGAATTGGATACAGAAAACATACATTATCTCTCACCAAATATTGCAGAATGCTCTGTTGTTGCTCTGGTAGCAGACAAATCTTAGACGCCTCGACACTATAGTCGACTTCCTGTTGAGCAGTGTACTTCAAAGCTCCCCAGCTTGTTTATAACTTAAGTACAGAAGCCCAACGCGTCTCATATTTAGATGGAATAATGCAAATAGCTATTTGATTACAGCTTTCGTAACAGACCAATCTCAGCGTCTAGACTGTAGATTGATGCTTCGCAGTATTCCCTGTCAAATGGCGCGCATATCAGTTCCTCAGCTGGTCTAGATCTCGAATTCAATTCAGGAAACGCACATCAGCTCTGGTAGAATAAATACAGTGCGAAAAGTTTTCCAGTCGTAGCGACTGCACCTGGTGACCTTCCACTCCGATAAGTGCCTTTCAGGTCCGTAGCCAGCCTACAGCTCGAATGAAATAGAAAAACGTTCCTCATCTCTTGAGAAATGAGCAGAGTACAAATAATTGTTTGGTTCCAGCTCGCGTAGCAGACCGAATTCAGGCATCTGAATACTTGAGACTAGCGCTCCTGGATTTCCTGTCGAGTGCTGCGCCAAGCAGCTCTGTAGCTCATCTGCAGCTCGATTTCACTCGAGAAAACACTATTGTCTCTTAAAAATAGCAGAGTCCGAATAGTTCTTGGATTCCAGATCTGATACCAGACCGAGTTCAGGCATCTAGACACTTGTAACTAGTGTTTTTGATGATGACCTTCCGATTGCTGTGCCGAACCGCTCTGGATCTCATCTGCAGCTCGAATTGCATGAAGAAATCATCATCTCTTTAAACAAACAAAAAAAGAAAAAAACAAAAAAAACAATGATAGTTTGTCGGTCCTAGCTTTGGTAGCAGACCGATTTCGGACATCTGGATGCTTGGGACCAGCGCGCCTGATGATTCTATATAGATGAGGGGTGCCTGTCAGCTCTGTAGCTGTTCTACAGCTCGAGTTAAGTGAAGAAAACCGACAGCACCTGCCAAGATGACACTTGATAGCCGATCCTGTCTGAGTGCTTTTTGACATCATAATGTACCCGATCGACATGATATTGAAATGGCGAGCGCAGAAAAAAATCGCATATGGAGAAACTATATTAGAGATCTAACGAACTGTTGAATTTCGAGAACATAATTTCCAACCGACCAAAATTATGCAGAACACTCGAAGACAATATGATCTCAGAATTCTACGAAGCAAGTTTTGATAGTGATATCACAGCTACGGACCTGAGAATTCAACAGCCCGACGCGCCATAACCTAGCATCGATGAGCTAGACGACTTCCGGCGCGGGGCGCAGCTGGTTGGCCCACCCGGCCCGGGCGGACAATGTGATGACCTGGGGTCGGTTTTTCGGAGATTGTGAGAGATTTGTATGTAACGTGAACTGGGTTGTGCGTTTGCCCATCAAATCCTCAGGTCTGCAGCTGGAATATTACTGCCAAAAAACATGCAGGAACCGTCGGCCGTCGGGATACATTCTTCCAGATGATAATGGTCTCGCGCACTTAAACGAAGCAGGAATCAAGCCGAGCAGCTCCAGCATCCCCTGCACCTCGAAGAGCTCCACGAGGTACTTTCGTCGAAATTTTTCTGGCCAACTATCCCGCCAGCGCGCCGGAATTACTCTCTAGCTTCGCCGCTTTGCTCTTAGGGAAGCTCTAGGAGTCATTTCACACATTATCCGGTCGCGGGCCAACCAGCTCCAACCCGCGCCGGAAGCCCTCTTGCTCACTGGGAGCCAGCGGGACCCTCGTAGAGCTCTTGACACGCGGAGTAGGCTGAGAATACGACGAGAAAGCTTACTTCAATATTAGGCGCAAACTTGAGGAATGCATTTTCTCGGTATTGGAGGAAGTTGGTTACGCCAAGTATTCTGATAGAAGTACTACAGGTACAGACGCAATAATTCGACAGCCTGGCGCGCCATGAGCCCAATACTGCTGCAGATAAAGCTAGAGCTATGCAGCTCGCGTCTGCCTTGAGTTAAATTCAGAAAACCAGTATCACCTGGAAAAATGCGTCTCGACGGCTGACGGTTCCTCCTAATTTTCCAGAGCTGCGCTGCAGCTACAGCCCTGAGACTTTCACCACTGAACGCGCCATAATCCATTAGAGGGAATAAAAATCTGGGTTTCCAAAACGAATGTTCAAATCTCCACAATTTCCGAAGAACGGCCCCCTGGTTGCCACATTGCCCGCCCGGGCCGGGTGGGCAAACTAGCTCCACCCCGCGCCGGAATTCCTCGAGCTCATCGATGCCGAAGACCTCTACGAGGAATTAGTGCCGAAGAGCTCTTCGAAGTACTATTCCCCCCGGGGTTTTCTATCATTCCCATTCGCCATCTTGATCCCAAGTCGAGATCATCATTCTTACTGGGAGCCGGCGGTAAACCGTCAACCAGGTTACCGCCGGAACCCTCGTAGAGCTCCTCTCAACACGCAAATTTTGCTCAGACTACTAGGACAGAGCTTCCTTGAATATCAACTGAAAAAATCGCGGACTCTATTTTTCGGGCTAATACGGAGTACCTCGTAGAGCTCTTCGACATCGATGAGCAAAGAAAATTCCGGCGCGGGGTGGAGCCAGTTGGCCCAACCGGCCCGGGCGGACAATGTGGTGAGCTGGGGTCGGTGTTTGGAAGATTGTAAGAGATCTGAAAATTCGTTTTGAGAACGAATATGTTTCTCACGTGTAATGGGTTATGCCGCGCTTGTCTGTCAAATTCTCAGGTCTGCAACTGAAATAGTACTGTGAAAAGACGTGGAGGAACCGTCGACCGTCGGGATGTATTTTTCGAAATGATAATGGTCTCGTGACCTGAACTCCAGCAGAAAGTACGCTACACAACTCCAGTACCTCGTACAGCTCTTTGGCATCGATGAGCTAAAGGAATTCCGGCGCGGGGTGGAGCTAGTTGGCCCACCCGGCCCTGGCGGATCACGTGGTGACCTAGGGTCAGATTTTTTGAAGATTGCGAGAGATTTGGACATTCGTTGTGAGAACCAGTTCACACGTGTAGCTGGTTATGCCGCGTCTAGCTGTCACATTCTCAGGTCTGTAGCTGAAATACTACTGTTAAAAGACGTGGAGGAACCCACGTCGTAGAAAATCCGAGAAAGCTAGTTTGCGAGTTTTTAAGCTGACATTCGAGAACACTCTCTCCTCGTAATCTGAACACTTTTTGCGCATTGGGAGCTCTATGAGGGCCCCGGCGGCAACCTGGTTGACCCCTTACCGCCGGCTCCCACTCTGTTCCGCGAAGTGCATTAAGCGCACCGCGGGTACTGACAGACACAGAATATGCAACTACAGCCTGTTCTAGTACCTCGTCGAGCTCTTCGGCATCGATGAGCTGGAGGAATTCCGGCGCGGGGTGGAGCTTGTTGGCCCACCCGGCCCAGACGGACAGCGTGGCAACCTGGCGTCGATTTTTTGGAGATTCTGAGAGATTTGACAATTCGATCATGGCGCGCTCCATGGTGGAATCCTCAGGGCTGTAGCTGCAACAGAGCTCTCGAAAATGAGGGGCAACCGTCGGTCACCGGGATGCATTTTCCCAGATGTAATGGTTTCGTGAACTGGCAGCCGGCGGTAAACCGTCAACCAGGTTACCACCGGGACCTTCGTAAAGCTCTGAACACGCGAATTAGGGCTCAGACTACAAGGGGAAAGCCCCCTCGATTGTCAGCTTGACAATTCGCAGAATCTAATGTTTGGGTGTAATACGAAGTTGGTTCCCCTAGGTCTGAAATATTAATACTGCAGCTACGGACCTGAATTTACTGGCAGACGCAACAAAGCCCACTGCAGGTTCAAAGGAAACTGGTTCTCAACCAGCTCCAGCTTAATTCAGAAAACAGCTGCCATGCACACAATTCTAAACACATGTATGACGGTGTGCTAGAATATCTCCTGATAGACGACGAATCGCAAGTTTCCGCCGATGCAGATTCATGCATCTCATCATGCTGAACCCAACGGTGCGAGTTAGAGCCGTGTAGCTTGCTTCCTGCTTGCGTTAAGTTCACGAAACCATGTTCATCTTGGAAATTGCATCCAGACGGCGACGGCTCCTCCAAGTGATTTGAAAATAATACTGCAGCTACCGACCTAAGAAATCCACAGGCAAACGCGGCATAACCTGCTGAATAAAATGGTCCAAATCAGAGCTGCGTAGCTTGCTTCCTGCTTGAGTTAAGTTCACGTAACCATGTTGTCCTTGAAGCATGCATCCCGACAGCCAACGGTCTCGCCAAGTGATTTGATAGTAATACTGCAGCTAGGGGCCTGAAATGTTTACCGCAGCTGCAATAGATACGGAACCTCAACGCATGGTCAAATCTGTCAATGTTCGTCCAACCGGACCAAACTTCCCACATTGTCCGTCCAGGCCGGGTGAGCCAACTTGGAGCCGGCGGTAAACTGTCAACCAGGTTACCGCCTCAAGCCTCGCAGAGCTCTTTACACGCAAATCAGCGCATATAGGACGAGGAGACAGCGTTCTTAAACATCAGATTGAAAACTCAGAAATATATTGTTCCGGTTTTGCACGGCGTCGATTGCTCCATGCGTTTCGGTAGTAATACTGAAGCTACAGGCCTGAGAGATTCACTGGCACGATGGAGTGCTGAGGATGCTTCCTTATATAAGCTTACAACTCAAAAAAAAAAAAAAAAAAAAAAAAAAAAAAAAAAAAAAAAAAAAAAAAAAAAAAAAAAAAAAAAAAAAAAAAAAAAAAAAAAAAACTCTGCTCTATACTAAGTGAGTTCTGCCGAGTGTTATCATGGTAACACTGCAGCTACAGACCTGAGTAATGGTAACAATGCTGCAGCGACAGGCTGGAGCGTCGAAATTTCCATTGGTGCCAGGAGTACCTCGCTTTGAGCTTGCGTTAAGCCCACTATCATCTGGAAAAATACATCCCGACGGGCGACGGTTCCCCCTATTTTCGGGCTCTGAGAATTCCACCATGAAACGCGCCGTGATCAACTGGCGAATAAAATTCTGGGTTTTCAGAATGAAATGTTAAATCTCTTACAATCTCCCAAAAACCGATCCCAGGTTACCAGATTGTCCGCCCCGGGCGGGTGGGCGAACGAGAACGGGTGATAATAGTTTAACAAGTGATACTGTACCGGCGGGAGCTTGTGATTCGAGATGTATTAAGATATATCCCTTGCACACCGTCGACGTTTCGATGCATTTTCAAACATGAAAACTACTCGGTGGACCCAAATGAAGCAGAACGCAAGCCAGATAGCTCTGATTTGCAGTAAAGAATCGAATATGATAAGAACTATGACTCTGGGTAGGTTGGATTTGATCGCCGATTCTGTGTTCACTTGAGGAGCAGGTCTAGAATCAGAATTATTTGCACCTGTACCTCGTAGAACTCTTCGGAATCGATGAGCTAGAAGAATTCCGGCGCGGGGTGGAACTAGTTTGCCAACCCGGCCTGGGCGGACATTGCGATGACCCGGGGTCGGTTTTTGGAAGTATTGTGAAAGTTGTTTTTTTGTTTTGTAATATATATATATATATATATATATATATATTGAGGAAGAGGGAGGGAGGAGAAAAAAAAAAAAAAAAAAAAAAAAAAAAAAAAAAAAAAAAAAAAAAAAACATTCGCACCTGTAATAGGTTATGCCGCGTCTGCCAGTGCCATTCTCACGTCCGTAGCTGCAGTATTACTGTCGAAACACTTGAGGGAACCGACTTTGGATGAAAACCGAAAAATGTTTTTTCGAGTTTCCCAGCTCGCGCTTGAGGAAGCTTCCTTCGTGTTCCGAGCAGCGCCGCGCGAGAAAGGAGCTCTGCGAGGCTCCCGGGGGTAACTTGGTTGACGGTTCACCGCCGGCTCCTTGTAGGGTCATGCTGCTGCCAGTCAAACTCTTAGCAACTGCAGAATTATCATCCAAAGACGAAGCGGAACGCTCCATCCAATGAATAGAAGGCGCGAGTTTTGAAGCTCATATTTGATAGAGCTTCCTCTTCGCAATCTAAGCTCTAATCTGCATGTCATGAGCTCGACGAGGGGCCAGGCGGCAACCTGCTTCACGGTTTACCGAAACATGCATTCGGACGGCCGACAGATGCTAGCTGGCGGTAAACTGTCAACCTTACCCTGGACAACAGTAGAGTTCCTTGCCACGCCGAAGCGATGCCGGCGTTGAGAAGGAAGGCTCCAGGGCGAGAAAAAAGGAATACGATAATCAAAAAGAAATAGGATAGGATGCAGGTGGCAAGAGAAGCAGATAACAGAAAGGGGAGAAAATATAAAGCTCAAGCGTAATTACATTCAGGAATTCAATGCTCTCTTTTCCAGATGTCCGCTCTTCTACTCATGTCCTCGTGCGGCGCCTTCCCGCTGCGCTCGTTTCCAGAGGCAGGATGAAAGAGCGGGCGAAGGCAGCTCAGCAGGAGAAATCGGAGAGAGGGAGGGAGATAAAAAAGAGAAGTTAAATAGATACATAGACCAGGAAGAAAGATATATTTTCAGTGGTTCAAGTGGTGCTCGTGCTGGCTGCTGACAATGGTGTTGCTGCTGATGAAGATCCGCATGGTGCTAATAACAAGAACGGTGAGGTGATGATGCTGCTGAGGATGGATGGCAGTATGAGAATTATGGTACTATTTCTGTCGTTCTGTCCTCTGTGCATGTTCTCGGCTTCTCATCTTCTCTGTTTCACTATTATATCTCTCTATTTGTTCGTTGCCTTCCTTCTCTTTTTCTTTCTCCGCTATATTTTCTTGTTTATGAATCTACTCTCTCCTCCCGGAGGAGCCCTCGCTTCCCCAAGAAGCTGAACGACTGGGAGCCGGCGGTAAATCGTCAACCAGGTTACCGCCTGGACCCTCGTAGAGCTCAGCAAACGAGAAAGAATATCCCGCAATATTCAAACAACCGACGCCAGTCACAGATTCTCCGCCCGGGCCAATGGCGCCGGCGGTGAACCGTCAACCTGGTCACCGCCAGGAACCTCGTAGAGCTCCTTGCGCGCGTAAGAGTGCTCAGAATCGAAACAGAGAACTGCGCAGAAGACTTTCTTGACATCTTCAATTTTGCATTTTTCATGTCGACGTGAAGTTGGTTCCGCCAAGTGTTTTGATAGTGAAAGGGCGCCTACGGAGCTCATATTAAGACGCAGAGGCCCCCATAGTCTTTCACAGGTGCGAAAAATCAAGTCTCTCAAAATGAATGGTCGATATCTTTCAAATCCTGGCAAAACCCAGCCCAAGTTGTCACATTGTCCTTTCTGGTCGGGTCTACCAACTAGCTCCACCCCGCGCTGGAATTCCTCTAGCTCATCGATAACTGGTGCCGGCGGTGAACCGTCAACCTGGTCACCGCCGGGAACCTCGTGGAGTTCCTTGAGATCTTCTGGAAGCATTTCTCAAAGAAGTCAAAAATTGATTCTTTTCACATCGACATGAAGTTAGTTCCGCCAAGTGTTTTGAAAGCAAAAGTGCGCCTAGGGAGCTCATATTAAGACGCAGAGGCCCTCATAGTCTTTCACAGGTGCGAAACATCTGATATCTCAAAATGAATTGTTAAATATTTTTCAAATCTTAGCGAAAACGAATCCAAGTTACCACATCTTCTTTTCTGGTCGGGTCGACCAACTAGCTCCGCCCTGCGCCGGAATTCCTCTAGCTCGTCGGTGCCGAAGAGCTCTACGAGGTACGAAGAGCTCTACGAGGTACTGGCGCTGGCGGTGAACCGTCAACCTGGTCACCGCCGGAAACCTGGTAGAGCTCCTTGCACGCGTAAGAGTGCTCAGAATCGGAGCAGAGAACTTCTCGAAGCATTTTTTTTTTTTTTTTATAATAAAAAAAAAAAAAAAAAAAAAAAAAAAAAAAAAAAAAAAAAAAAAAAAAAAAAAAAAAAAAAAAAAAAAAAAAAAAAAAAAAAAAAAAAAACGTCAAAATTGCATTTTTGTGGTGTCAACCTGATGTTGGTTGCTCCAAATGTTTCGATAGTAAAACTCTCTCCACAGAGCTGATCTTCTCTCAAAATAAAATTTAAACACTCATGCTGGGAGTAAAAATCTGGTTTCTCAAAATGAATTGCTACATATCTTTCAAATCTTAGGAAAGCCGATCCCAAGTTACCACATTGTCCACCCGGGCCGGATGGGCCAACTAGCTCCACCCCGCGCCGGAATTCCTCTAGCTCATCGATAACGAAGACCTCTACGAGGTACTAGCTCCATCTCGCGCCGGAATTTCTTCTAGCTGATCGATGCCCAAGAGCTCCTAAATATATGTCTAGCTCATCGTTGCTCAACTGGCGCCGGCGGTGAACCGTCAACCTGGTCACCGCCGGAAACCTGGTAGAGCTCCTTGCACGCGTAAGAGTGCTCAGAATCGAAGCAGAGAACCTCTCGGAGCATTTCTAGAAAAAACGTCAAATTTGCACTTCTCGGTGTCAACCTGATGTTGGTTGCTCCAAATGTTTCGATAGTAAAACTCGCTCTGCAGAGCTGATTCTCTCTGATAATAAAATTTAAACATTCATGCTGGGGATAAAAATCTGATTTCTGAAAATGAATTGTTACATATCTTTCAAATATTAGCAAAGCCGAGCCCAAATTACCACATTGTCCGCCCGGGTCGGGTGGGCCAACTAGCTCCACCCCGCGCCGGAATTCCTCTAGCTCATCGATAACGAAGAGCTCTACTAGGTACTAGCTCCATCTCGCGCCGGAAGATCTTCTAGCTGATCGATGCCCAAGAGCTCCTAGGTATTTCTCTAGCTCATCGTTGCTCAACTGGCGCCGGCGGTGAACCGTCAACCTGGTCACCGCCGGGAACCTCGTAGAGCTCCTTGCACGAGTAAGAGTGATCAGAACCGATGCAGAGAACTTCGCAGAAGATTTTCTGAAATTATTCATTTTTGCATTTTTGATGTCAATATGAGGTCGGTTCCGGGAAATGAACCGATAGCAAAACTCCCTCGGGAGAGGTGAGCTGCTCTCAGAACAAAACTTATATGCGAATGCTCAGCGCAAAAAACTGGATTCTCCAAATGCATGATTAAATATGTTTGAAATCTTACCAAAACCGAGCCGAAGTTGTCGCATTGCCCGTTCTGGTCGGGCTGGCCAACTAGCTCCACCCTGCGCCGGAATTCCTCTAGCTCTTCCTATCTTAAGAGCTCTACGAGGCACTGGCGCCGGCGGTGAACCGTCAACCTGGTCACCGCCGGGAACCTCGTAGAGCTCCTTGCACGCGTAAGAGTGCTCAGAATCGAAGCAGTGAACTTCGTCGAAGGTTTTCTTGAAATCTTAATGTTTTGTATTTTTTGATGTCAATATGAGGATGGTTCCGGGAAGTGAACCGATAGTAAAACTCCCTCGGGAGAGCTGAGCTGCTCTCAGAACAAAGCTTATATGCGAATGCTCAGCGCAAAACTCTGGTTTCTCAAAATGAATTGCCAAACTGGCGCCGGCGGTGAACCGTCAACCTGGTCACCGCCTGAACCTCGTGGAGCTCCTTGCGCGCGTAAGAGAGCTCAGAATCGAAGCAGATAACTTCGCAGAAGATTTTCCTGAAATCTTGAATTTTCATTACGACACGAGCTGGTTCCTCCAAGTGTTTTGATAGTGAAAGTGCGTCTACGGAGCTCATATTAAGACGCATAGACCCTGATAGTCTTTCACAGGTGCCAAGAATCCAAGTTTCTCAAAATGAATTGTCAAACTGGCGCCGGCGGTGGACCGTCAACCAGGCTACCGCCGGGATCCTCGTAGAGCTTCTCTCACGCCAGAGAGTGCCCGAGAAAGAAGCAGGGAGCTTCTGGAAGCATTTCCAAGAGAAATAAAAAAAATGATTGTTTCATGTCGACATGAAGTTGGTTCCCCCGAGTGTTTTGATAGTAAGAGTGCGCATACAGAGCTCATACTAAGACGCAGAGGCCCTCATAATCTTTCACCGGTGCGAGAAATCTGGTTTCTCAAAATGAATTGTCAAATATCTTTCAAATCTTAGCAAAACCGATTCAAAATTACCACATTGTCCTTTCCGGCTGGGTCGACCAACTAGCTCCACCCCGCGCCGGAACTGGGAGGTGGCGGTAAGCCGTCAACCTTGGTTTTTGCGTTTACGTAGCGCTCACTGTGCAAAGGTCTCACCCGCAGCGCAGCGTCTCGCACATCCAAACGAGGCCCGTCCCGAGACACAGGCTCGAGCCTCCAAACGAGGCATTGCACCGAAGTCTCCAAACGAGACCCCGACCACCACACAGCCAAGAGTAACACCAACGTGCTTCCAGGATGGGGACGTGCAAACGAAGCTAAAATTTAGAATCACACACAAGCTGAGTGAGGTAACCACTCCGATCGGTGAAGTGTGCTCTTGTGTACATAACAAAATAAAGAAGAAATAACTCAGCGGAGCTGTGGATATATGACAAATGGCGCACCCCCATCAGGGCAATGCTAGCCGGGAACTCGTGGAGCTTCCTCGCGCACTGCGGGCGAGGCAATCTCGCATTGCGCGCGCGAGGGCGCGGTCTCATGGAGGAGGACGCGCAGAAGAAGAAGAAGCGATGGATATATATATATATATATATATAGATATTTTTCTAACAACAAAAAAAGTTCAGGCGTCTGGGCACTTTGAGCTAGCGCGCCGAACAGCGCAAAGAGAACCATCACCGTCTCTAAAAAACTGCAGAGTACGAATAGTTTTTGGAGCCCCAGCGATAATAGCAGACCGAGTTCAGGTGTCTAGATACTTTAAACTAGCACGCCTGATCATGTCCTTCCGATTGCCGTGCCAAACAGCTCTGTAGCTCATCTGCAGCTCGAGCTCAGTGAGAAAACCCAATACCATCTTAAAAAAAGTTGGCAGAGTACGAATAGTTGTCAAGCCCCAGCGCTGATAGCAAGCCGAGTTCAGGCGTCTAGATACTTCGGACTTTCGCGCCTGATGATTTCCTTCCCAATTGCAATGCCGAACAGCTCTGTAGCTCATCTGCAACGTGATTCAAGACGAGAACAAATCATCATGTCGAAAAATTAGCAGCGCACGAATAGTGTTTCAGCCCCAGCGCTGATAGCAGACCGAGATCAGGCGTCTAGATACGTTGAACTAGCGCGGCTGATGATTCCTGTCCAATTGCTGTGCTAAACAGCACTGTAGCTCATCTGCAGCTCGAGTTAAGTCCAGAAAACCAGCACCATCTCCAAGAAACTGGGAGCCGGCGGTAAACCGTCAAACTTGGTTTGTTTGGGTGTGCGCGGGCTCCAGGGCGCTGTCCGCAGCGCCGCCCGACTGGGCGCCTAGCGAGCCTAGCAGGTGTAAGCGGAGGGCGCGTGTGAGCGCCTCGGCGGCAGCCAGTTCACAATCTGTGATCGTGGAGTGCGGTGGTAAAACAAAGGCACTTGAGGCGATGTCCCTCCAAACGAGGGCATCTCGCGGCTCACTCCCAGGGGTCCTCCTGCGGGCTATCTGACGAGAGCCGAATGGAGAAGGAGTGGCGTGGTAGGTCGGACACCACTGACTGTAATCCAAGAAGCCTTTCTGCAGCCAAAAACCACATCCGCAACCGTTGCAGTCCACTCCCCCATCGTAAGCCCCACGATAGGCGACGTGTATAAGATATTGTGACTCAATCGGACTGCATGCAACCTGATTGGAGTAGAAAGTGCGGCCCTCTCGGGCCAGGTGGGTGAGCTCGTCGGCCCTGGTGTTATCTTCCCCGTACTCGTGTCGAAATATGTCCCGTCCTATGTTCGCCGCGCGGATGTTGGCACGGCAGCTCAATTCGTATGATGTCCCCACACACTCCGCAACTCTGTCGGCATAACCCTGATTATGGCACCTCCACCTCCCCTGGAGCCACGATGAGACCAGCAGTGAGTCCCCTTGGAGGTCCACGTCAATCCCCTCGCTCAAGACGTCCCAAACCGTAGCACGCTGACATATAGTGGCCAAACGCTTGGACTGTTTCTCAAGGGCCTCAGGAGTCGTTCCCTCGGTGGACTGCTCGGCCTCGAACTGGGTGGAGCTCCAACTGGGACCTGCGGTGGCACCGTACCAATATTCAAAGATTTTGCGTTTATCGAAGTGTCCCAAGATCGTCCGCCACAACTTCACAAAACCTGTGTAAGTGTCGTCAAAGCTGTCCCACGAGCAGGGTCCCAAGACTTTCCTATACGTGTACTGCCAGGACCGTTGACCTATACACGTGGGACCAAATCGTCTCCTGGTGCCCGAGCGTGCCAGTGAGAGCTGCCCCGATGCATGCAAGCAAGATGTCAGGTCGTCTCTCCGAGACGTCCACTCAGGATCACCGAGGAGCAGAATGCCTCGGCTGTCCAAAAAGGTACGTGAGCACCGCCCGTCCACTCTGTCGATCCTCCGCCTCACATCCCTCCCATCCCCCGTATCAGTCTCACTGGCGGTGTATCGAGAATGGATAGCAAGCTGACCCTGCACATACTGGGCCACACTGCTTGCAACATTGAAACTACGTGCGCATACCAACTGCGTGATATATTGAAAACCTTCGTCACAAAACTGCCGTCAGACGTGGTCTAATCGTCGTGGTCTCCATATGTCCCAGCTCTCAGTGGCTGGCTTCCTGCGTCCGGACATAGACATGAGTAGACTCCCCTCGCAGCTATGCAATAATCGTAGCCCCTCTGCATCAAGTGTACAGCAGCCGAGGCCGTAGGACCTGACGCTCTGAACCCTCTGTTGATATCTATAGAACTTGGCCCGTGGACTCGCGAACTTAGAACGAAAGCACGGTGCTTGTGCGAAAAGCGTCCTCCTGGCCATCATGATCCGATGGCGAATATCCCCATGGGTATTATCAACCTCTGATTCCACCACCGTGCCTAGTACCTGCATCTTTGTCACTTTCTTGAGCGGGAAAGGTCTCCCTGCTATGTCGACCTCAAAGGAACACGGTGGGGCGTCTCCTGCAATCATATACTCGAGAGGGTCTGGTTTGCATGACATCCCCCGTCTCTGAAGCAAGTGGTGAGAGATGTCAAGAGGTATTGCAAATCCTGCGCCGAGGTCGCAACGAGATAAATGTTATCCGCCCACAGGGCATGCGAGTACCTGCACATGTCCATAGATACATCCTAGATGTCCGTCACAGGGCAGCCTAGCTGGAGGTCATCCCAAGACTTGAATAGGTCAGCACACATCGCAAGCACCACAATATTAAAGAGTAAGGGACTCTCTGTGCCTCCCGTACGGACGGAGCGGCCCCACGATGTAGTAGCCTCCAAGCCCTCGAAACATAATATACCAGACGTCCCAACAAGTGATTCCAGGATACCGTGCGTGAGCCTAGGGTGGACTTTGAGGGCCTCCAGAGCACGCGCCACAACTTGGATGGTAATGTTGTCGAAAGCCTTTTTGATATCGGCCTGCGCAACGTAAGCAATTTGGTCGTTCTTGTTGTTGCCCCAGACGCTCCCATGTTGACATGTTGACATATCTGCTTGAGTGGCCCCACGATCTCCCAAGGGCTCCTACCAGGGCTGAAACGGTAGAGTCCTAGTCGTTGCAGGTCCCCAGACACCTCCGCCTCCAGTGTAATAGTGAGGGATGTGAGATACCATTTGGCAAGACTATTGGCAACGACAATCGAGCGTGTCTCATTCAATGATCGTAACGTGGGTACCTTGGGCATCACAGCAATGAGAACCTGTCGCCATGTATCTGGAGTCGGAGAGCATGCACGATAGATGGAAAGAAATGCGGTGTAGATATGGCGGACAGATCTCCACGTGAGCGACTTCAGCAACTCGGCTGCACATCCGTCGGGCCCGCGCGACCTCCCCGTGCGAAGGCGGGCTCTCGCTCTGAGCACAACAGCAAAAGAGAGCTTCGGCGCTGGCCCATGCGACGCATTGGCCTGCTCCCGCAAGCGTCGTAACAGAGAGAGCTGCTCTGAGCGGGACTGTCCACACGACATGGTTGTTGCCCCGTGCATCTAACACGCATCCTCCCACTTCCACCGATCCTCCGTAACGTCCCCATCCACCTCCAAAGATGTAGTCTGAACCCGCTGTGTTTTCCTTCCTCCCTGAAACTCCCAAGTAAGTCGGACCCTGTCGTACTGTCGTTTGTGGGGTCTGATATGTTGTGTAATGGCTTTCATTTGGGCTCTCTTATCTTGGGGGTCCATGTCGGTGCGCGACTTCAGCCTGCGGTACGCGGCCTGGAGATCGGCCAACACCGCCGGCTTGACAGGCGCGGAACTGACTGCTGGCGGCACAAGATAGGGATCGGCGAGACCAGACAAGTATGAACCGATGTCTGCTAGGGATGCGTTGGGAAGGCCGATGTCAGCGAGAGAGGCGAACTGGGATTGTTGGAGCTGGTCAGAGGTCGACGAGCCGTGGAGGTAGGGCGGGTTTGGGAGCGAGGTCGACATCGAGGAGCACGAACCTGGGGTCGAATCTCGACCTTGAAAAAGGCATGGTCTGAGTAGTGGCTGTGGACTCCGTCACGGAGCCATTTCACTATGGTCTCTCCTCTCCCCCAGGCCGCCGGATTGCAAACGTAATCTAGCACAATGCTAGGGCTGGCGGCTCCCCACTTCCAGTAGGTCGGAGTCCGTTCTGCGAAGGTATTGATGGCACAGATCCCCTCCTCCCCCATGAAATGTTCAAGCTGCTCCCTCATCATCTCCTCCCTCCACCGTCTGCTCTCCGAATCGTTCCCATATCCTCTCTGCCGTGCCATCATAAGTCCCTCCCCCGTGATCTGCTCCCCCCGTGTCGACACAAGGTCAGGCGTAAGCTCCACATTGGCGTCACACACAAGAAGCAAGCGAGCGCCTGGGAGCCTCTGCACCGCCTCACGGCGCACTTGCCAGTTGTCGGCACTCTGTACCCATATCCGTCGGAGAATCATCATACGAGCTGTCTTTGAAATAAGCACTGCAGAAACAAACACCGTTACCGAAAAGCACACCCGCGATCCGATCTAAGTTAACCCAAGTATGAATTATATTGCACTGGTACGACGCCCGGACCAGAACCCCTGCTCGGAGACAGCTGGATCGGTAACCCAGCCAACCAAGCCGTCTGAACCAATCGAAAAAAAAGTAAATGCTGGCACTCCTGGAGGCCGATCACCGCGACTCCTTCATGAAGGAGCTGTCTGCATAGGGCAAATCCTCTAGCATCACGGCGACCAGCTCTGGCAACATTCATAGAACCTGCCGCGAAAGGCTTGTTGCCTCTGTCCGCGCTCTCGCGGCGCCCTCACTCCAAGCTGGATTGGAAGGCGGCCACTGTGGTCTGGATACCGTAACGAGGCAAGACCGCGTCCCAGACCTCCTTGTGGATGGTCCAGCGTGCCTCTGATGCCTTCCAAACTGCAAGCTCGATTGGTCGATGGGTCTGGAGATCGGGCGGCTTAGTGCAGATAGTGCTGATGCCTTTGCCCGATCCTGTCCGACTCGTGATGCCAAAACTTGTGTTCGGATATTATTTGAGAATCGTTTGCCTCCAAACGCCATGGAAACGTCCCACGGCGGCAATGTGACCCTTCTTCCACTCTGGAGCCTCGATCTTGATGATGATTGTCTTGGGATGTCGGTCCATATCTGTGAGGATGCGCTGCATGGTGCGATCTCCTGCGAGCTTCTATTGAGCATATGTGCGTTGACTGGGATCCCAGATAATCGCATCCCACAAGTGTTTACAGTTCCATAATACATCCCCATCCGTGCCAGCACTAAACTTGATACGGCAGAAAGAAGACATGGGCTGGTTGCCAGCGATCCGAAGGGTGCCAACATCATCAAATTTGGCTCTATCTTCCTCCCCGAGGAGGTCAAGTAAGTTACGAACAAGATGCTGACAATCGAGGTCCGTGATCTGTGTCTCTGAGCGCGACATCGCACTGGACGTATCCGTGACCCAGCCGCGGAGCTCGATATATGATGGATTCCATTGCCGCTGGACTCCTGCCCCTCCAACCGATGACGAGCCTCCCGCACTCGGGGCCGCCGTGGACGCCGACGCACCTGCTTTGTTGGAGGCGATCTCCTTCTCAAGGCGGTCGAGCTTGGTGTCCCGCTTATCGTTGTGAGCCCTGAGCAAACCAATAATCTTTCACCTCTGTGATTTCCTGCTTGAGCTCCATCATATTCTCGGACTGGAGGGAAGCAAGGGCGCTCAGGGCGTCTCCGAGCTTGCCGATGTATTGTGGCACATCATCCGCCTTGCAAGCTGCACTGAACGAAGCCATGGATTTCTCACAGGCCTATCGTTTCGCCTCCAATGCCGTCGGCCTGTGCCCGTCTCTTGACCCTGCGGTCGTCGCCATGATTACATCAGGCACCGCCGTCGTCATATGTGATGCCACCCTGTGGAGTTGACTGAGATGTGCTCCCCAGCGCTGACATCAGTCGTGATCGTCCTGGAGAGTTCTTTTGCGGGATGCAGCCTGGACCGCTGGGCCCTCTGTCTCCCGACCTTTGAGATAGTTGTCAAGATCAATAGATTCTGTGGGATCGATAGAGGCGTCGATGGGATCAGTCTTCTCGTCTGGCCTCTGTCTGGCACAGTGACGTGTCGAAACCTGATGGAAGGGGTGCGACGTCGTGCCTCCCTCGACCAGTCGCAATCACACAAGAGCAGGAGTCGGTCTCAGAAAGAGCAAGAATCGCACGCAGAAGAGAGAAAATATATATGCGGTGTAAGAAGTGCAAGGGGGAGGTAGGAGTAACTGCAAAAGGGAAGGTGGCGTATCGTGACCTCCTCCTCTGGAGCGACGTTGCTCTTGAGCCAACGTTGTTCTTGAGCTGGGAACTCGTAGAGCTTCCCTTGGCCTCGTTCCCGGGAACTGAGCCAAGGTTGTCAACCTTGATTTTTGCGTTTGCGTAGAGTCATGGCAGGACGGTGCTCACGTCCAGACTACGCACTAAATATGCCTATGAAGCCTGACTGTTGTAGAATCAGAAGCACTCCTGCACAGAGGAGCCGATGGGCGGCAGACAGCTCAGCCGACGTGATAGCGCAGGAGGAGGGGAGAAGGAAGGCCTCAGAGGCAACACGGCGCCAGCCGCAGACGATACAGGACGAGGGAGGAAGAATATTGCGAGCGAAAGAAGCAGCCCTCACATCAAGTACCCAGCCACACCCGACACCATATTGGGCGACCTCCGTGGAAAGAACCACGGATACAATCGATCATAACTGCATTCCACTTGAGAAGTTTCAAAACTGGCGCCGGCGGTGAACTGGCGCCGGCGGTGAACCGTCAACCTGGTCTTTTTTGCGTCTTTTGCGAAGGCCGGTTCGGGCCCCCATGGGAGCAGGCCTAAACACAAAGAACCTAAGCAGCGAAGCTGCAAAGATTAAGTACAAGTGCACGAACAGCGAAGCTGTACAGGAATGCACAAGTATACAATACACGAGAATGCAACTCAAAAATTGATGGAAGCAAAGCAGTGCGAGACCATGCAGTAACCACATATAGCGATTACCGTCTCAGCACCACTGATAATAAAAGCAATGAGAGACCATACAGTAATCACTAGTTTATACAGCGATTACCGTCTCAACACCACTGAGACAAACACAAAACTAACAACTAGAATGACGAGTACACTCCAGTCCTCTTTGAGGCAACCGTAGTGTCGACAGATCAAAGGCCTACTTTGAGGCGCCACGTGACAAATCACGGAAAGTCACGTTCAAAGGTCAATGAGCACTCAAATCAAGGAAGCAATGAATGCACTCAATCAATGAAGAAAGGCAACGCAATGACAAATCAAGCGTGCAGGATCAATCGCACGTGCATCATCTGTGCCGTTTCCGATGCTTCTTGCCGCTCCGCGTCAATGCACTCCTGGAAGTAGAACTCTGAGGACCCCCTTTCTGCGAATCATCCTCCTCGGAGCTTTCAATTCCCAATTGCAGCCTGTATGCATTAAGAGCCTCAGTCCTACGCTGAAACTCCTGTGTCGGGAGTCGGTGTAGCTCAAGCCAAAGAGCCCTTCTATCGACACCGGCAAGGGCCCAGTCCCTGGCAGCTTGGCACTCAGAGCGTGTCTCACTCGGTCGATCTGCAGAACTCCCATTCATGGAACTCCCTACTGCATCAGCTGACCTCCCAACTGCAGAACTCCCAGCTGTTGAACTCCCAACTGCATCCTCAACTGCATCAGCGGAACTCCGAACTGTGGAACTTCCTACTGCACTCCCAAGTGTTGAACTCCCGACTGCACTGGAACTCCCGACTGCATCAACTGTACTCAAAACTGCGGTACTCTCCACCGCACTCCCGTTGGTCGCATGCAATTCTGAAGTGTGCAACTTTGCACTCTCGATAGTCTCCGTTCGTTCGAAACAATATCTCTTCATTCTGAGAGAAACATCACCCCGATCAACGTGCACTCGATGACACTCCTCCTTCTCCCCCTCACCAACATGAACAAAATCCTCCTCAGCCACCTCCTCCTGCTCCATCTTAGCAACTGCTTCACTATGAACATTCTCCTCCTCCTCGTCCTTGCAGCCAGGGTTCGATGCCACCGCGGTACTCCCAACTGCAGAACTCCCAGCTGTTGAACTCCCAACTGCATCCACAACTGCATCAGCGGAACTCCGAACTGTGGAACTCCCTACTGCACTCCGAACAGTGGAACTCCCGACTGCACAGGAACTCCCAACTGCAGAAGCATCACCCTGATCAGCGCGCACTCGATGACACTCCTCCTTCTCCTCCTCACCAACAAAGAGAACACAAAGATCAGTCTGAGTTCCACACTCAATGTGGACACAGGGATCTGTCTGAGTCCCACAATCGGAACACTGCGAACGCAAAGAGTTGCCAGCCAATTCAACAGCATCCATATCAGTCTGTGTTCCACAAGTGTCCTCAACCCACTCCTCTTCCTCAGAATCGTCCGAGCAGAAATTCCGATAATATCTGGGCGCGAAAATGCCCGCGCGAACAAGGCACGACGGATCTGGCCCCCGAGCCGTGGAACACAAACGATACCTGACACGTTTCGCCCGCAGGCGGCGCAACTTCGATTGAGAAACTTTGACACCATGCCCATACAGCTGGTCTCGCTCATGCATGCGAGACTCACCTCCGTACGAAGGGCGAACACGGCAATATAGATCACTAACACACACTTCGACCGTAGACAAACGAGCAGACAAACAAGCGAGAGACTCGGAAGTAAACAAAGCCGTATCTGTCCAATCTGAAGCAAGAAAATCCGCGCCTGACAATTCAGATGAAACAAACTCCATATATAAAAACGTGGACTCGCTCTACAAGAAGGCAAATCACAAGCAATAACTAGATGGACAGTTGAGATAACCAAGGAAAATGCTGTACCAACGATACTCCGACAATCTCAACAATCATATGCACTCCGACGACAATCAATAAGAGGCCTTCGACAATCAATAAGAGTGTACGGTACTCAGGCAAAAGAGACACTGAAGCACCGTGTACGGTAAAGAGAACCAAACGCCAGGCACGGCACGATGCCGCTCGAGGAGGCCTCCGACGGGCCAGGTCGCCGCTGAGATCCCGAGGAGGGACAGCAGCAACCTGGTCACCGCCGGGAACCTCGTAGAGCTCCTTCCACGGGTAAAGTGCTCAGAGTCGAAAGAGAGAGCTTCTGGAGGCATTTCTCGAAAAATTGAACATTCATTTTTTTCATGTCGAGATGAAGTTGGTTCCCCCAAGTGCTTTCATAGTGAATTTGCGCCTACAGAGCTCATATTAAGACGCAGAGGCCCTGATAGTCGTTCACAGGTGCGAAAAATCTGCTTTCTCAAAATAAATGGTCAAATATCTCTCAAATCTTGGCAAAACCAACCAAAAGTTGACACTTTGTCCTTTCTGGCCGGGTTGGCCCACTGGGCGCCGGCGGCAAACCGCCAACCTTTCTTTTTTTTTTTTTTTTTTTTTTTTGGGGGGGGGGAGGCTGACCAGGCACCGAGCGCCCCAGCGCCCGTTAAGTGCCTACCTAGTCTCTCTGCAGCTGGAGGTCTTGGGCCACCTGGGCTGCGGCCCGCAAGAGGCCCTCGAGACCCGAAAGCTCAGCGTCAGTGATACTGCTATGGGAGGGGAGTGCCTGTGCACAACGCCCTACTACTTCCCATATAATTGGACAAGGAGAGGAGGCTTGGGGGAAGAGGGAGACTACACGAGCTCTCTTATCTCTATGTTCAGGGTCAGGGTACGGATCATGGAAGCGAGGGATATATCCAATCTGCAGAAACCAACCAACGCCCACACCTTGGGCACACACTCCGCCATCGAAGGATCCGCGGAGGCCGATAACTCGAAAGTTGTCTTGAACATCAGGACGGAAGATATGGTGGTGGAACAGCTCTCTGAATATCTGGCCTTCCCGTGCTAAATGGGTAAGTTCATCAGCTACTGTATTACTCTCCCGATATATGTGTCGAATAAAGTCATTGCCCCATGAGGGGGGTCGTACTCCTTCCTCCTCCAATTCTTCCAAAAGAGAAATAATATTTGCAACCCGCCTACGATAAGAAGCCCCATCTCCTCCTTCTCCTCCTTCAACCTTCCAGAGACCGTTGATCCAATTACAGATAAGAAGCGAATCGCCCGTCAGCTCCAGACCGATCCCATCATCACTCAGATCCCAAGTCGGCTCCTGTTCATTGTTCGAGGCCAATCTCTGGGCCAGCTTCTCAGACTCCTTCACCGACAAAGGACGAGCCATCATCTCCTCCCCCCTCTCCTTTATGTAATTTCCTCGTCCTTCAGTTCCTCCACGGACAACAAACAAGTCAAACAGAGAACCCAAAGTACAAGCTTCCAGGAACTGCCTGCAATACTGAACGAAGTCAGAGTAAGAGAAAGAGCACGCCCTCCACCACCGATCCTCCAGATTCACAAACGAGGGAAATATCGTCTGGAACATGAAACACCAAGGATGTTCACCCGTCGCCCTCCCCTTAGCACTGCCTAATCGTGTCAGTTTCGAGGCCTCCTTCCACTTCCACTGGGAACGCAAACATTCTGACTCAAGTGTCCTTTTCTCCTCCCACCTCGGGGCACAACACATCAGAAGCCGACGTGCGTCTCGATGCGCTCGAGGAAACACCGTCTGTTGTCCAGGTCCAGGGACTGCCACCCTCCGACGCTTCGGGGGGGGCCTGGGGGGATCCCTAAGCCCCCCCCGCTCACAGGGAACTTCATTATCTCGAGAAGAAGAGGCCCTATCAGAGGGCAGAGCAGAAGAGACCATCCCATGCATATCTGAAGAGACCACACCCATCCCATTCGTATCTGAAGAGACCGCACCCATCCCATTAGTAACTGAAGAGACCGCACCCATCCCATTGGTAACTGAAGAGACCTCAACCATCCCATTGGTAACTGAAGAGACCGCGACCATCCCTGGGCTCAGCTCCGACTCAGAAATCTGATATCCGCTATCAGCATTGGCTCCGAAATATGATGCTATGTCCGCTCCAAGCTGCCACAAGGAATAAAGGACTCTCTGTACTGCGCTCTGGCACTTGGCTTCAAAGAACATCCGTCTAGCAATTCTGAGTCGAGCTGGCTTCCAAACTACCCAACTTTCGGAGGCTGGCTTTTGGGGTGACGTCATCTGGTAAAGGCAATTTCCCTCAGAGACATTCAGGCTATGCAAGGAGTCCCTGTCCCAACTAATACCTTGACTTCCATAAGTAAGAATGCTCTGAACCCGAGTGATATAACGCCTACACTTGGCCGAAAAAGGGACTGCCTTCGATCTAAAATAAGCTGCATGCGCATGCAAGGCTCGTCGTGCAGACCCGATCCGTCGCTGAAGGTCTTGGTGCGTCTCCCTATAGCTACAGTATATGCTGTTCCCCAAGACATTCATCTCGTCAACTACTTTGAACGGCACCATCTGATCCCGAACCCGAACCAGGATAGGATATTTTGGCTTCTCCGAGAAACCGATAAACGCGACCTCGAGCGACTCGATCTTCCATTCGAATCCCCATCCCCGCAGAATCTCTGTCATTTCTCCTACCTGTCGCCTAAACTCCTCCGCCGAAGATCCCAAGATATAGATATTGTCAGCATATAGCAAGTGGTGTACAGGAACCGAGGCCGAAACTTCTCCCACCGAATTTGGATCCAGACAATGAAACCCAATCCCCTGCTCATCCCAAAGCTTAAATAAAGGAGCCCACATCGCAACAACGATCAGGTTCCACAAGGAGGGGCTGTCGTTCCCGCCTGTCCTGATATGGGTATCGATTCCCACATCCGGCAGCTGAAGCCCCTGAAAGAGAAGCGAAGTGACCTCACACGGCATAGGCACGAGCACCCCGTACTGGAGCCAAGAAGGGATAGAGAGGGTGTCGAACGCACGCTTGACCGTCGAGATTTTCGTGTTCTGGAATGCTTGTTTCACGTCAGCTGACCCAAGAACCAGGCGTCGATCCTTCCCCCACTGTGAGGCATGTTGGGCTGCTGCCTTAAGTCCTGCAAATATCTCTGTGCACGATCTTTTGGGAACGAAGCCGAATAGTGATGCATGAGTGCCGGCCTGGAGACAATAAGGTTCAAGCAGGATCGAGAGGCAAGTACTGTACCATTTCTTAAAGATACTCTCCACAGAAATACGTCTCGTATCAGAAACATCACATATCGGATAAGATTTGGGAAGTAGCGTCGTCAATGTTCGATGCCACGAAGATGGAGGTACAACAGTGCCACGTAAGATATCACAAAATAATCGCTTGATAGTGCGAACGGCTCTCCACGGCAGCGCTTTGACTATTTCTGCCCCCACCCCGTCGGGCCCCGTGGCTTTTCCAGGGTTGAGTCGAGCTCGGGCCCGAAGGACCACCACCATCGTCAGCGTCGCCTCCTGGGGTCTGGGGGACCCCTGGAGCTCCTCCCTGAGGCCCTGGACAATCTCGATCGACCGCAGACGCTCCTCCTCATCCTCGCAGACCTCCTTCAACTTCATCATCTCTTCCATCCACCTCTCCCTGTCCACGCTCTCCTCCCCCTCAATCTTCACCGCCTTCAAAGCTGCTTTACGTGGACGCTCCGCCTCCCATTCCAGCTTCGCTCGTTTGAATTTTCTGGCTTCCCGATCTCTTTTTCTGCGTAGAAGTCGATAGGCTAACGTCCCCCTCTCCGCCCTCCTCTGGTAGACCTGCACATCCAAGGACCGCAACAATTCCGATCGTTCAGGGGCTCGAGCTGGGCGCTTAGGGGTACATTCAGTGGCCGACGCACAAGAATAGATAACACTCTCTGCCTGACACATAGATTGGCACGAAAATAGATTGACATCCAACAACTGGCGACACGATCGACGAGCAGACAAGTTGAGTGGGTCCCAGCCTTTTAGAGTACGAGCACGACGTGAGAGATTCCGTCTCGCCAACTCCCTGGAAGCCACTCTCAGAGAAGCTCGAACAAGGGCATGATCTGATAATCTCATCACGGCTCCCTGCTGCTGTCCTACGTACTGAAACTCAACCGAGCACCCCGACACCTGCGATCCATAAGGAACAAGGATGTAATCAAGCACTTCACGACGGGACCCCTTCCGATAATCAAACCAAGTCGGCTTCCTAGCTCCAAAAGAATTCGAAGCACACATACGCTCCTGAACCAACCAATCCTCCACCTCCTGTCGCAAGCTCTCCACCTTCTCCTTCCTCTCCCGCTCCTTGGTCCCCGTGGCCTGGATCTGCACTACCTCCAAGCCTCCTCCCGAATAAACCTCCTCCTCATGCTGTAAGTGTGGCTGTATCTCAACATTCGCATCCATGGCAACAACAAGACGACAGAAACCATAACGACGGCATACGTACTTTCTGAGCAAGCTTACCGCCTGGAGTGCACATTGTGATATCTCCAGAAACTCGGGCTGGCTGGCATCAGGCAAGTACAATGAGACAAAGAGAATCCGTCCAGCAAGGATCGCGCACCACCTCTCTGAGGCCCACTGGCCTCGAACGCTATCGGCCCTCCGATAGAGTATCATAGCACGGCGATCCTCCGAAACGTGGTAATACAGTCCCATTTTGACAAACCATTGCGCCTTAACGTCGATGTTCTGAGACTCCTGTACCCCCAGGAAATCCCAGCCTAGGTGTGCTCCGTAGACTACCCTCGACAGAACACTATAAGCCTTGTCATCCTTCTTCCCAGCACGTTGAAGGTTGAGCGTGGCGAAGCGGACTTCCGTCGGCCCCGCCCGTAGGCGTCACTGAGAAGCAGACCTGGAATCCGTGACTAACTCCTCGAGCTCTGCCGCCGTCATGGTGATGCCGTGTCTCTGGGCGAAGGATGTCCAAGATGCTGGAATAACTCGCCACTGCCCAGATCCTCCGAAGCCAGCCGCCTGATACTCGGCCAGCAAGCTCCGCTTCCCCTCCACGGGGTCAGAGTACATCGTGGACGGTGACCTCCCGTACCCAGCCGATCCTTTGAGAAAGATGGTGGGGTGCGTCCTGCTCCAGACGCCATAAAATCGGCCAACCGCTTGATTGTGTGGAATCTTCTCGTCGGGGACCTCTGCACGAACTCTCAAACGAGACATCTTCGACTTCACCTTGGTGTAAAAGGCGTGGTTAAGAGCTGCGTCATCATTTATACGTGTGAGAATGCGTTGTACAGCATAAACCACATCACTCCCTGTCCCAACCTTAAATCTAATCTTGATATTCCCAGTCATCGGTTTCGATCTGGCAAGTTTCTCAGAGCTGACCACATCCACTTGACCGTGCAACTGCTCGTTGTCCGCTTTCAAAAGACCCAGGGTATTCTGGAGTAAGGTGCAGGCGTCCGCATCGTCTATCATCGTAAGTTCCCTACTCGTGCGATTCGACCAGTCCTGGACCCATCCGTACAGTTCTACATATGTAGGAGTAAATTTTGCCGTCGCTGTTCGTCCTGCAAATCTAGGGGCTGCTATCGTAGAGTTAGAAGATCCAATCGAAGCAGTGTCCTGGCTAGCCAGAGTCTCCAAGTTCTTAAGCCTAATCTCCTGTTCCTGTTGTTTCTTCTCAATGGCCGAGAGTTTCGCAGTTTGAACCCCGAGACGTTGATCCATACCGCTGATGCGCACATCAGTGGCCACCGAAGCGGCCTTCGACTCGTCATGATTCTGAAAGGACATCTGCATGAACAATCGCAAACTCTCATCTTTTTGAAGGCTCAGAATTTTCTCTCTCATGGCCTTCTGATCAAGAAGATCACCTCCCGTCTTGTCCACCTTCTCCTCCTCCTCCATATCCGTCTTCATCCTCTTGCTACCCTGACCGTCAACCTCCATTTCTTCTGGAAAGAACGGACGAAACGACCCTTCTTGAACTTACAGAAGCACCAAGAGCGACGCGAGTAGTGCCGATAAGGTCGGGAACGACGAAATATGCAACACTCTAAGCGACAATAATCTTCCCAGTAAAAGTCTTCCAGATCTGCAAAGAATCGATCCCAACCACAGCTGGGCTCTCCGAGAGGATATAAGACGTTCCACCCTCCTGCTGGCTCTCCGAAGCTGTTCGTGGCTGCACAGAAAGATACAACAATACTCAAACTCGCACTCGTAGATTGGATAATGGACCAGAGCAAAAATGGAAGAAGGCACGCTCCCAAGAACAAAAGCAGATGCAGACGTATGCGTGCTCCACTCGTACCAGCAAGGGCGTTGCCTCCCAGTAACCACTTCAATCAGGAGCCCGATGCCGGCAGAGGGGCCGCAGGCTGTCCAAGATGTGCGAAACTGTGTACAGTATGTGGAACCCAACTCCTTACTGCACAATGCAGCTTGAGCCAGGATAGAGCTCGTAGAGCTTCGTGACAATATAAAATGTCGGAAAAATTTGCAGAGAACAAATAGTTTTCCAGCCCAAGCGATTTAAGACCTCTCGATGGAACAGCGGAACGCCCCCGATGCTTCTGGATTGTCTTCTGTACGAGCTATGTGGCTCTCCTAGCCCCCCGAGAAACGCGCGTAAATTGACAGCACCTCTCAAGATGACTCGAACAACACCAATAGTTTGGCAAACCCAGCTCGAGTATGTCTCCGAATCGATTCCTGTGATTCCCAGCCATGCAGCCCCACTACAGCCCGAGTTAAGTGCAGAAAACCGACAGCACCTCTCAGGATGACTCGAACAATACCAATAAATAGTTTCGCGGACCTAGTTCAGGCAGCAGACCGAGTTCCGAGCTCTGGATTCGACAGGCGGACGCGCCTGATGTCTTGAAATCGATTCCTGTGACCACCAGCACTGTAGCCCCCCTACAGCCCGAGTTAAGTGCAGAAACCCGACAGCACCTCTCAAGATGACTCGAACAATACAAATATTTTCGCGATTCTAGATCGGGCAGCAGACCGAGTTCAGAGCTCTGGATTCGAGAGACAAACACGACTGATGATTCTAAATCGGTTTCTGTAAGTATCAGCTCTGTAGCTGTCCTATAGCTCGAGTTAAGTACAGAAAACCGAGAGCGCTGTCCAGATGACTCAAATAATACGAATAAGTTTGCGGACCTAGCTCGGCTAGCAGACCGAGGTCAGACCTCTGGATGCAACAGACAAACGCGCCGGATCATTCTGAATAGATAAGGTGTGCTTACCAACTCTGTAGCTGTCCTGTATCTCGAGTTAAGTCCAACATACCGACAACGCGTATCAAGATGGCTCGAAACGGCCGATCCCGCCTGGACGCTTTTTGGCAGTAAAAGGCACCCGATCGAGCTGAGATCAAGATGGCGAGCGGGAATAAGATCGAATATCACGGGAAAAAATACTAGAGCTCTAACGAATGGTTGAATTTCGAGAACAAAATTTTCAACCGACCAAAAGTCACCAAAAGGTCCGTCGAGATTTTTCTTGCCAACTGGGAACCGGCGGTAAACCGTCAACCAGGTTACCGCCCGGGCCCTCGTAGAGCTCTTTTCTCACACGGCGCTCCTCGGTAAGTATGAAGGAAACGTCTAGAGCAAGACCTCAGAAACTCGAAAAATCACGTTTTTCTGTTTTTATCGAACGTCGGTTCCTCCAAGTGTTTCAACAGTAATACTGCACCTAGGGGCCTGAAACTTTTACTGGCGAACGCGCCATAACCCACTACTGGGCGCCGGCGGTAAACCGTCAACCTTTCTTACCGCCGGGGGACTCGTAGAGCTTCCTGACAATATACAATGTCGAAAAAATGTAGAGAACGAATAGTTCTTGAGCCCAAGCAATTTCAGACCTTTCGATGCAACAGCCGAACGCCCCTGATGTTGGATTGTCTTCTATACGATCTCTGTAGCTCTCCTACAGCCCGAGTCACGTGCGTAAATCGACAGCGCCTCTCAAGATGACTCGAACAATACGAACAGCTCGGCAAACCTAGCTCGAGTATCAGACCGAGTTCAGACCTCTGAATGCAATAGTGGGACGCGTCTGATGTCACCGAATCGATGCCTGTGATTACCAGCCCTGCAGCCCCCTCACAGCCCGAGTTAAGTGCAGAAAACCGACAGCACCTCTCAGGATGACTCGAACAGTACGAATAGTTTCGCGGATTCGGGCAGCAGACCGAGTTCCGAGCTCTGGATTCGACAGACGGACGCGCCTGATGTCTCCGAATCGATTGCTGAGATTACCAGCCCTGTAGTCCCCCCACAGCCTGAGTTAAGTACAGAAAACCGAGAGCACCTCTCAAGATGACTCGAACAATACAAATCGTTTCGCGATTCTAGATCGGGCAGCAGACCGAGTTCAGAGCTCTGGTTTCAACAGACTACGCGACTGATAATTCTGAATCTGTTCTGTAAGTATCAGCTCTGTAGCTGTCATATAGCTCGAGTTAAGTACAAAAAACCGAGAGCGCCTGTCCAGATGACTCGAATAATACGAAGAGGTTTGCGGACCTAGCTCGGCTAGTAGACCGAGTTCAGACCTCTGGATGCAACAGGCAAACGCGCCTGATGATTCTGGATCGATAAGGTGTGCTCACCAGCTCTGTGGCTCTTCTATAGCTCGAGTTATGTCCAGAAAACCGCCACCGCGTGTCAAGATGACCCGAAACGGCCGATCCCGCCGCAGTGCTTTTTGGCAGTAATATCTACCCGATCGATCTGAGATCAAGACGGCGAGCGGGAATAAGATCGAATATCACGGGAAAAAATACTAGAGCTCTAACGAATGTTCAAATTTCGAGAACAAAATTTTCAACCGACCAAAAGTCAGCAAAAGGTCCGTCGAGATTTTTCTTGCCAACTAGCTCTCCAGCGCCCCGGAATTACTCTTAAGCTTCCAGCAACAACTTGCTAAGGGAAGCTCTACGAGTTACAGGTGCGAAAAATCTGCTTTTTCAAAATGAATTGTCAAATATCCTTCAATTTTTCGCAAAATGGGAACCGGCGGTAAACCGTCAACCAGGTTACCGCCGGGACCCTCGTAGAGCTCTTTTTCTGAATGAAGAAACCGTCTAGAGCAAGACCTGAGAAACTCGAAAAAAAAACACGTTTTTCTGTTTCATCCAACGTCGGTTCCTCCAAGTGTTCTGATAGTAATACTGCAGCTACAGACCTGAAAATTTTACTGGCGGACGCGCCATAACCCACTACAGGTGCGAAAAATCTGCTTTCTCCAAATGAATTGTCAAATATCCTTCAACTGGGCGCCGGCGGTAAACCGTCAACCTTTCTTACCGCCGGGGGGCTCGTAGAGCTTCCTGACAATATATAATGTCGAAAACAAATTCCAGAGAACGAAGAGTTTTTCAGCCCAAGCGATTTCAGACCTCTCGATGCAACAGCCGAACGCCCCCGATGCTTCTGCATTGTCTTCTGTACGAGCTCTGTAGCTCTCCTACAGCCCGAATTACGTGCGTAAATCGACAGCAACCCTGAAGATGACTCGAACAATACGAACAGTTTGGCAAACCTAGCTCGAGTATCAGACCGAGCTTAGGCCTCTGAATGCGACTGGCGGGCGCGTCTGATGTCTCCGAATCGACTCCTGTGATTACCAGCCCTGCAGCCCCCCTACAGCCCGAGTTAAGTGCAGAAAACCGACAGCATCTCAGGATGACTCGAACAATACAAATAGTTTTGCGGACCTAGTTCGGGCAGCAGACCGAGTTTCAGGCTCTGGATTCGAAAGGTGGACACGCCTGATGTCTTCGAATCGATTCCTGTGACTACCAGCAATGGGCGCCGGCGGTAAAGCGTCAACCTTTCTTACCGCCGGGGGACTCGTAGGGCTTCCTGACAATATATAATGTGGAAAAATGCAGAGAACGAATCGTTTTTCAGCCCAAGCGATTTCAGAAACAGCCGAACGCCCCCAATGCTTTTGGATTGTCTTGTTTACGAGGTCTGTAGCTCTCCTCGAGTTACGTGCGTAAATCGACAGCACCTCTCAAGATGACTCTACAAAACGAATAGGTTGGAAACCCAGCTCGAGTATCAAACCGAGTTCAGACCTGTGAATGCGACAGGCGGACGCATCTGATGTCTGCGAATCGATTCCTGTGACTACCAGCACTGTAGCCCCCCCTACAGCCCCAGTTGAGTACAGAAAACCGACAGCACCTCTCAGGATGACATACAATAGTTTCGCGATTCTAGCTCGGGCAGCAAATGTCTTCAAATCGATTCTTGTGACCACCAGCACTGTAGCCCCCCTCAGCCCGGGTTGAGTGCAGAAGACCGAGAGCACTTCTCAAGATGACTCGAACAATACGAATGGTTTCGCGATTCTAGATCGGGCAGCAGACCCAGTTCAGAGCTCCGGATTCAACAGACAACTGCCACTGATGATTCTGAATCGGTTTCTGTCCTATCAGGTCTGTAGCTGTCCTGTAGCTCGAGTGAAGTACAGAAAATCGAGAGCATCTGTCAAGATGACTCGAATAATACGAATAGGTTTGCGGACCTAGCTCGGCTAGCAGACCGAGTTCTGACCTCTGGATTCAACAGGCGAACGCGCCTGATCATTCTGAGTCGATTAGCTGTGCTTACCAGCTCTGTAGCTGTCCTAAAGCTCGAGTTATGTTCAGAAAACCGTCATCTCGTGTAAAGATGACTTGAAACGGCGGATCCCGCCCGCGTGCTTTTTGGCAGTGAAAGATACCCGATCGAGGTGAGATCAAGATGGCGAGCGGGAATAAGATCGAATAACATGGAAAAAAATACTAGAGCTCAAACGAATTGTTGAATTTCGAAAACAAAACTGGCACCGGCGGTGAACCGTCAACCTGGTCACCGCCGGGAACCTCGTAGAGCTCCTTCCACCGCGTGAGAGTGCTCAGAGCCGAAGGAGAGAGCTTCTGGAGCATTTCTCAAAAAGATTAACATTCATTTTTTTCATCTCGACATAAAGTTGGTTTCGCCAAGTGTTTTGATAGTAAAAGTGCGCCTACAGAGCTGATATCAAGACGCAGAGGCCCTCACAGTCGTCTACAGGTGCGAAGAATCTGGTTTCTCAAAATGAATTGTCAAATATCTTTCAAATCTTTGCAAAACCGACAAAAAGTTATCACATCTTCTTTTCTGGCCGGATCGACCAACTAGCTCCACCCCGCGCCGGAATTCCTCTAGCTCATCGATGACGAAGAGCTCTACGAGGTATTTTCAACCGACCAAAAGTCACCAAAAGGTCCGTCGAGATTTTTCTTGCCAACTAGCTCTCCAGCGCCCCGGAACTGGGCGCCGGCGGTAAACCGTCAACCTTCCTTACCGCCGGGGGACTCGTAGAGCTTCCTGAGCATATATAATGTCAAAAAGATGCAGAGAACGAATAGTTTTTCAGCCCCAGCGATTTCAGAACTCTCGATGCAACAGCCGAACGCCGCTCATGCTTCTGGATCGTTTTCTGTGCGCACGAGCTCCGTAGCTCTCCTACAGCCCGAGTTACGTGCGAAAATCGACAGCACCTCTCAAGATCACTCGAACAATACAAATAGTTTCGCGAATCGAGCTCGAGTATCAGACCGAGTTCAGACATCTGAATGCAACAGGCGGACGCGCCTGATGTCTCCGAATCGATTCCTGTGATTACCTTCCCTGCAGCCCCCTTACAGCCCGAGTTAAGTGCAGAAAATCGACAGCACCTCTGAAGATGACTCGAACAATACGAATAGTTTCGCGGACCTAGCTCGGGCAGCAGGCCGAGTTCAGGGCTCTGAATGCGACAGGTGGACGCGACTGATGTCTCCGAATCGATTCCAGTGATTACCAGCCCTGCAGCCCCCTTACAGCTCGAGTTAAGTGCAGAAAACGGATAGCACCTCTCAAGATGACTCGACGAATACGAATAGTTTGCGAACCTAGCTCGGGCAGCAGACCGAGTTCCGAGCTCTGGATTCGGCAGGCGGACGCGCCTGATGTCTCCGAATCGATTGCTGTGAGTACGAGCCCTGTAGCCCCCCTACAGCCAGAGTTAAGTGCGGAAAACTGTCAGCATCTCTCAAGATGACTCTTACAACACGAATAGTTTCGCGAACCTAGCTCGGGCAGCAGACCGAGTTCAGACTTCTAGATGGAACAGACGAACGCGCCTGATGATTTGCAATCGATTTCTGTGACAATGAGCTCTCTATCTGCCCTACAGCTCGAGTTAAGTACAAAATACCGACAACGCGTATCAAGATGACTCGAAACAGCCGATCCCGCCGCGATGCTTTTTTGCAGGAATATTTACCCGATCGAGCTGAGATTAAGAAGGCGAGCGGGAATAAGATCGAATATGGTCAGAAAAAATACTAGAGCTCTAACGAATGGTTGAATTTTGAGAACAAAATTTTCAACCGACCAAAAGTCAACAAAAGGTCCGTCGAGATTTTTCTTGCCAACTGGGCGCCGGCGGTAAACCGTCAACCTTCCTTACCGCCGGGGGACTCGTAGAGCTTCCTGAGCATATATAATGTCGAAAAAAAATGGCAGAGAACGAATAGTCGAGTTAAGTGCAGAAAATCGACAGCACCTCTCAAGATCACTCGAACAATACGAATAGTTTCGCGGACCTAGCTCGGGCAGCAGGCCAAGTTCAGGGCTCTGAATGCGACAGGTGGACGCGACTGATGTCTCCGAATCGATTCCAGTGATTACCAGCCATGCAGCCCCCTTACAGCTCGAGTTAAGTGCAGAAAACGGACAGCACCTCTCAAGATGACTCGACGAATACGAATAGTTTTGCGAACCTAGCTCGGGCAGCACACTGAGTTCTGAGCTCTGGATTCGGCAGGCAGACGCGCCTGATGTCTACGAATCGATTCCTGTGAGCACGAGCCCTGTAGCCCCCCTACAGCCCGAGTTAAGTGCAGAAAACTGTCAGCACCTCTCAAGATGACTCCAACAACACGAATAGTTTCGCGAACCTAGCTCGGGCAGCAGACCGAGTTCAGACATCTAGATGGAACAGACGAACGCGCCTGGTGATTCGCAATCGATTTCTGTGAGAATGAGCTCTGTAGCTGCCCTACAGCTCGAGTTAAGTACAAAATACCGACAACGCGTATCAAGATAACTCGAAACAGCCGATCCCGCCGCGATGCTTTTTTGCAGAAATATCTACCCGATCGAGCTGAGATTAAGAAGGCGAGCGGGAATAAGATCGAATATGGTCAGGAAAAAAACTAGAGCTCAAACGTATTGTTGAATTTCGAAAACAAAACTTTCCACAGACCAAAAGTCAGCAAAAGGTCCGTCGATATTTTTCTTGCCAACTAGCTCTCCAGCGCGCCGGAATTACTCTTAAGCTTCCAGCAACTAGCTAAGGGAAGCTCTACGAGTTACTAGCTCTCCAGCGCCCCGGAATTACTCTTAAGCTTCCAGCAACAACTTGCTAAGGGAAGCTCCACGAGTTATTACTCTTAAGCTTCCAGCAATAACATGCTAAGGGAAGCTCTACGAGTTACTGTAGCCCCCCACAACCCGAGTTAAGTACAGAAACCGACAGCACCTCTCAAGATGACTCGAACAATACGAAAAGTTTCGCGATTCTAGAGCGGGCAGCAGACCGAGTTCAGAGCTCTGAATTCAACAGACAACCGCGACTCATGACTCTGAATTGGTGTCTATAAGCATTAGCTCTGTAGCTGTTATATAGCTCGAGTTAAGTACAGAAAACCGAGAGCGCCTGTCAAGATGACTCGAACTGGCGCCGGCGGTGAACCGTCAACCCGGTTTTTTGCGTTTTTGCGGGCAGCGAAGGCTCCGTCGAAGCCTGCCCGAGCCAAACGCCCAGCAGGGCGCCTCGAGCTCTCTGTGAGCTCTCAGCACGCACTCGGCCGCCCCAATGAGGCGCTCCAGCGCCGCCAGTTCGGCATCAGTGACTGTACTATCTCTAGGCAAGAGAAGGGCCGCCTCCGCAACATCTCTCCAAACGAGACCGTCACAGGAGGCAGCAGGCTGAGGCGAGTCGGGGGCAGCGGAATGCCGCAGGCGCTTGGAGCAATGTTCAGGATGGGGGAGAAAGGCGGCCTCGAGAAAGAAACCAATACCACAACCAGACGCATCCACTCCGCCGTCGAAACGACCGCGGAGGGCAACAAGCTCATGATACTCTAAAAGATCGGGCGGAACAGGCCTCATAGTGTAACACTCGCGGCCTTCCCGCGCACAATGTGCGAGGGCATCCGCCCTCTGGCTGTTCTCTCTGAATTCATGTTTGAGGAAGTCACGACCAAGGAAACTGGATCTGAGATGGTATCGATTTTCCAGCCACGCAATCTTATCCACCAGCTTATCGACTCTCTTTTGATACACGTTATTTCCCACCCTCCACTTCCCACGGACCCAATTTAGAATAAGAAGACTATCTCCGCAGAGCTCCACAGGGAGCCCATCCGAGACAACATCCCAGACCGTCGCCCTTTCATTTAGGATGGCTAACCGTTTTGCTAACTTTTCCGCCTCCGCTCCAGACACCTCCTGAGACATCAACTCATCCCAAGACATCTTTTCCACCACAGAGTCGCTCCCCTTTCCAGAATACACGAAATACTCAAACGCTTTCTCATGGCCACAGTGTTTCAGGTAATCAGGCATCCTGTCGAGGAACGTTCCAGGAAAACTCACCGTCCTTCCACCAAGAGGCCCCAAATAGGATATATGCCATGTAACTCCAAGGTCTTTCTCCTGATGCACCAGCTCCGACACGAATACGTTTCAGAGCACTAGCGCCGGGAACCTCGTAGAGCTCCTTTCACGTGCGAGAGAGCTCAGAATCGGAAGAGAGAGTTTCTGGAGGCATTTCTCGAAAAAGTGCACATTGTTTTTTTTCATGTCGGAATAAAGTTGGTTCCAAGTTTTTGGTAGTAAAACTGCGCCTTGAGAGCTCATATCAAGACGCAGAGGCTCTCATAACCTTTTACAGGTGCGAAAAATCTGCTCTCTCAAAATAAATGGTCAAATATCTTTCAAATACTCGCAAAACCACCCAAAAGTTGTCACTTTGTCCTTTCTGGTCGGGTCGACCAACTAGCTCCACCCCGCGCCGGAATTCCTCTAGCTCATCGATGCCGAAGAGCTCCACGAGGTATACTACGAATAGGTTTGCGGACCTAGCTCGGCTAGCAGACCGAGTTCAGACCTCTAGATGCAACAGACGAACGCGCCTGATCATTCTGAATCGATAAGGTGTGCTTACCAGCTCTGTAGCTGTCATATGTCGAGTTAAGTCCAATATACCGACAGCGCGTATCAAGATGACTCGAAACGGCCGATCCCGCCTGGACGCTTTTTGGCAGTAAAAGATACCCGGTCGAGCTAAAATCAAGATGGCGAGCCTGAATGAGATCGAATATCACGGGAGAAAATACTAGAGCTCTAACGAATAGTTCAATTTCGCGAACAAAGTTTTCAACCGACCAAAAGTCCTCAAAATGTCTGTCGAGATTTTTCTTGCCAACTAGCTCTCCAGCGCCCAGGAATTACTGGGCGCCGGCGGTAAACCGTCAACCTTTCTTACCGCCGGGGACTCGTAGAGCTTCCTGACAATATATAATGTCGAAAAAAATTGCAGAGAACGAATAGTTTTTCAGCCCAAGCGATTTCAGACCTCTCGATGCAACAGCCGAACGCCCCCCGATGCTTCTGGGTTGTCTTCTGTACGAGCTCTGTAGCTCTCCTACAGCCCGAGTTACGTGCGTCAATCGACAGCACCTCTCAAGATGACTCGAACAAAACGAATAGTTTGGCAAACCCAGCTTGAGTATCAGACCGAGTCCAGACCTCTGAATGCGACAGGCGGACGCGTCTGATGTCTGCGAGTCGACTCCTCTGATTACCAGCCCTGCAGCCCCCCTACAGCCCGAGTTAAGTGCAGAAAGCCGACAGCATCTTTCAGGATGACTCGAACAATACGAACAGTTTCGCGGACCGAGTTCGGGCAGCAGACCGAGTTCCGAGCTCTGGATTCCACAGGCGGACGCGCCTGATCTCTCCAAATCGATTGCTGTCACCACCAGCACTGTAGCCCCCCTAGAGCCCGAGTTAAGTGCAGAAAACCGACAGCACCTCTCGAGATGACTCGAACAATACGAACAGTTTCGCGATTCTGGATCGGGCAGCAGACCGAGTTCAGAGCTCTGGATTCAACAGACAAACGCGACTGATGATTCTGAAACGATTTCTGTAAGAATCAGCCCTGTAGCTGTCCCTCGAGTTAAGTACAGAAAACCGAGAGCGCCTGTCAAGATGACTCGAATAATACGAATAGGTTTGCGGACCTAGCTCGGCTAGCAGACCGGGTTCAGACCTCTGGTTGGAACAGCCGAACGCGCCTGATCATTCTGAATCGATAAGGTGTGCTTACCAGCTCTGTAGCTGACCTATATCTCGAGTTAAGTTCAGTATACCGACAGCGCGAATCAAGATGACTCGAAACGGCCGATCCCGCCGCAGTGCTTTTTGGCAGTAAAAGGTACCCGATCGAGCTGAGATCAAGATGGCGAGCGGTAATAAGATCGAATATCACGGAGAAAAAATACTAGAGCTCGAACGAATGGCTGAATTTCGAGAACAAAATTTTCAACCGACCAAAATTCCTCAAAATGTCCGTCGAAATTTTTCTTGCCAACTAGCTCTCCAGCGCCCCGGAATTACTGGCGCCGGCGGTAAACCGTCAACCTGGTCACCGCCGGAACCTCGTAGAGCTCCTTCCACGCGTGAGAGTGCTCAGAGTCGAAAGAGAGAGCTTCTGGAGGCATTCCTCAAAAAATTGAACATTCATTTTTTAATGTCGAGATGAAGTTGGTGCCTTCAAGTGTTTTGATAGTAAATGTGCGCCTTCAGAGCTCATATTAAGACGCAGAGGCCCTCATAGTCGTTTACAGGTGCGAAAAATCTGCTTTCTCAGAACGAATTGTCAATTATCTTTCAAACCTGAGCGAAACCGCCTAAAAGTTATCACTTTTTCCTTTCTGGGCGGTTCGACCAACTCGCTCCACCCCGCGCCAAAATTCCCCTAGCTCATCGATAACGAAGAGCTCTACGAGGTATTTTCGCAAAACTAACCCAAAGTTATCACATCTTCTTTTCTCGCCGGGTCAACCAACTAGCTCCACCCCGCGCCGGAATTCCTCTAGCATCGATAACGAAGAGCTCTACGAGGTATATCTTTCAAATCTCAGCAAACCGACCCAAAGTCACCACTTTGTCTCTAAAGGTCGAGTCGGTCACATTGTCTCTTCTTGTCGGGTTCCCCAACTGGGCGCCGGCGGTAAACCGTCAACCTTTCTTACCGCCGGGGGACTCGTAGAGCTTCCTGACAAAATATAATATCGGAACAAAAATCTAGAGAACGAATAGTTTTTCAGCCCACGCGATTTCAGACCTCTCGATGCAACAGCCAAACGCCCCCGATGCTTCTAGATTGTCTTCTGTACGAGCTCCGAAGCCCTCCTACAGCCCGAGTAACGTGCGTAAATCGACAGCACCTCTCAAGAGGACTCGAACAAAACAAATAGTTTGGGAAACCTAGCTCGAGTATCAGACCGATTTCAGACTCTGAATGCGGCAGGCGGACGCGTCTGATATCTCCGGATCGATTCATGTGATGACTAGCGCTGCAGCCCCTCTACAGCCCGAGTTGAGTGCAGAAAACCGACAGCACCTCTCAGGATGACTCGAACAATACGAACAGTTTCGCAGACCAAGTTCGGGCAGCAGACCGAGTTCCGAGCTCTGGATTCGACAGGCAGACGCGCCTGATGTCTCCAAATCGATTTCTGTAACTACCGAACCTGTAGCCCCCCCCTGCAGCCCGAGTTAAGTACAGAAACCGACAGCACCTCTCAAGCTGACTCGAACAATATGAATAGTTTCCCGATGTTAGATCGGGCAGCAGACCGAGTTCAGAGCTCTGCATTCAACAGACGAACGCCACTGATTATTCTGAATCGGTTTCTGTAAGTATCAGCTCTGTAGCTGTTATATAGCTTGAGTTAAGTACAGAAAACCTGGAGCGTCTGTCAAGATGACTCGAATAATACGAATCGGTTTGCGGACCTAGCTCGTCTAGCAGACCGAGTTCAGACCTCTGGATGTAACAGACGAACGCGCCTGATCATTCTGAATCGATAACGTGTGCTTACCAGCTCTCTAGCTGCCCTACAGCTCGAGTTCAGTACAAAATACCGACAGCGCGTATCAAGATGACTCGAAACGGCCGATCCCGCCAGTGTGCTTTTTGGCAGTTAAAAGGTACCCGATCGAGCTGAGATCAAGATGGCGAGCGGGAATAAGATCTAATATCACGGGAAAAAATACTAGAGCTCACTCGAATTGAAGAATTTCGAAAACAAAACTGGGCGCCGGCGGTAAACCGTCAACCTTTCTTACCGCCGGGGGACTCGTAGAGCTTCCTGACAATATATAATGCCGAAACAAATTCAGAGAACGAATTGTTTTTGAGCCCAAACGATTTCAGACCTCTCGATGGAACAGCCGAACGCCCCCGATGCTTCTGGATTGTCTTCTGTGCGAGTTCTCTGCTCTCCTACAGCCCGAGTTACGTGCGTAAATCGACAGCACCTCTCAAGATAACTCGAACAATACGAATAGTGTGGCAAACCTAGATCGAGTATCAGACCGAGTTTAGACCTCTCAATGCGACAGGCGGACTCGTCTGATGTCTCTGAATCGATTCCTGTGATTACAAGACCTGCACCCACCCAACAGCCCGAGGTAAAGGCAGAAAACCGACAGCACCTCTCAGGATGACTCAAACAATACGAATAGCTTCGCGGACCTAGTTCAGGCAACAGACCGAGTTCCGAGCTCTGGATTTGACAGGCAGACGCGCCTGATCTCTCCGAATCGATTCCTGTGACCCTCAGCACTGTAGCCGCCCTACAGCCCGAGTTGAGTACAGAAAACCGACAGCACCTCTCAAGATGACTCGAACAATACAAATAGTTTTGTGATTCTAGATCGGGCAGTAAACCGAGTTCAGAGCTCTGAATTAAACAAACGAACGCGACTGATCATTTTGAATCAGTTTCTCTAAGTATCAGCTCTGTAGCTGTCATATAGCTCGAGCTAAGCACAGAAAACCGAGAGCGCCTGTCAAGATGACTCGAATAATACGAATAGGTTTGCGGACCTAGCTCGGCTAGCAGACCGAGTTCAGACCTCTGGTTGCAACAGACGAACGCGCCTGATCATTTTGAATCGATGAGCTGTGCTTACCAGCTCTGCAGCTGTCCTCTATCTCGAGCGAAGTCCAATATACCGAGAGCGCGTATCAAGATGACTCGAAACGGTCGATCCCGCCAGTGTGCTTTTTGGCAGCCAAAGGTACCCCATCGAGCTGAGATCAAGATGGCGAGCGGGAATAAGATCGAATATCACGGGAAAAAATACTCGAGCTCAAACGAATTGAGGAATTTCGAGAACAAAATTCTCACCCGACCAAAAGTCAGCAAAAGGTCCGTCGAGATTTTTCTTGCCAACTAGCTCTCCAGCGCCCCGGAACTGGGCGCCGGCGGTAAACCGTCAACCTTCCTTACCGCCGGGGGACTCGTAGAGCTTCCTGACAATATATAATATGGAAAAAATGCAGAGAGCGGATAGTTTTTCAGCCCAAGCGATTTCAGACCTCTCGATGCAACAGCCGAACGCCCCCGATGCTTCTGGATTGTCTTCTTTGCGAGCTCTGTAGCTCTCCTACAGCCCGAGTTACGTGCGTAAATCGACAGCACCTCTCAAGATGACTCTAACAAAACGAATAGTTTGGCAACCAAGCTCGAGTATCAAACCGAGTTCAGACCTCTGAATGCGACAGGCGGACGCGTCTGATGTCTGCGAATCGACTCCTGTGATTACCAGCCCTGCAGCCCCCCTACAGCCCGAATTAAGTGCAGAAAACCGAAAGCACCTCTCAGGATGACTCGAACAATACAATAGTTTCGCGGACCTAGTTCGGGCAGCAGACCGAGTTCCGAGCTCTGGATGCGACAGGCGGACGCGCCTGATGTCTTCAAATCGGTTCCTGTGACCACCAGCACTGTAGCCCCCCCAGCCCGAGTTGAGTGCAGAAAACCGAGAGCACTTCTCAAGATGACTCGAACAATACGAATAGTTTCGCGATTCTAGATCGGGCAGCAGACCGAGTTCAGAGCTCTGGATTCAACAGACAATAGGTACCCGATCGAGCTAAGATCAAGATGGCGAGCGGGAATAATATCGAATATCATGGGAAAAAATACTAGAGCTCTAACGGATGTTCAAATTTTGAGAACAAAATTTTCAACCGACGAAAAATCACCAAAAGGTCCGTCGAGACTGGGCGCCGGCGGTAAACCGTCAACCTTTGTTACCGCCGGGGGACTCGTAGAGCTTCCTGACAACATATAATGTCGAAAAAAATTACACAGAAAAAATAGTTTTTCAGCCCAAGCAATTTCAGACCTCTCGGATGCAACAGCCGAACGCCCCCGATGCTTCTGGATTGTCTTCTGTACGAGCTCTGTAGCTCTCCTACAGCCCGAGTTACGTGCGTAAATCGACAGCACCTCTCAAGATGACTCGAACAATACGAACAGTTTGGCAAACCTAGCTCGAGTATCAGACCGAGTTCAGACCTCTGCATGCGACAGGCGGACGCGTCTGATGTCTCTGAATCGATTCCTGTGATTACCAGCCCTGCAGCCCCCCTACAGCCCGAGTTAAGTGCAGGAAACCGACAGCACCTCTCAGGATGACTCGAACAATACGAACAGCTTCGCGGACCTAGTTCGGGCAGCAGACAGAGTTCGGAGCTCTGGATTCGAAGGGCGGACGCGCCTGATGTCTCCGAATCGATTCCAGTGAGTACCAGCCATGCAGCCCCCCTACAGCCCGAGTTAAGTGCAGAGAACCGACAGCATCTCTCAAGATGACTCGAACAATACGAATAGCTTCGCGATTCTAGATCGGGCAGCAGACCGAGTTCAGAGCTCTGGATTCAACAGACAACGGCCACTGATGATTCTGAATCAGATTCTGTACGTATCAGCTCTGTAGCTGTCCTGTAGCTCGAGTTAAGTACAGAAAACGAGAGCGTCTGTCAAGATGACTCGAATAATACGAATAGGTTTGCGGACCTAGCTCGGCTAGCAGACCGAGTTCAGACCTCTGGGTTCAACAGGCGAACGCGCCTGATCATTCTGAATCGATTAGCTGTGCTTACCAGCTCTGTAGCTGTCCTAAAGCTCGAGTTATCTTGAGAAAACCGTCACCGCGTAACAAGATGACTCGAAACGGCCGATCTCGCCCGTGTGCTTTTTGGCGGTAAAAGGTACCCGATCGAGCTGAGATCAAGACAGCGAGCGGGAATAAGATCGAATATGGGAACCGGCGGTAGACCGTCAACCTGGTTCCGCCGGGACCCTCGTAGAGCTCTTTTCTTGCACGGCGGACATGAAGACAGCTTCTGGAGTGAGAAACGACAAATTCGAAAAATCACGTTTTCTGTTTTTATTCAACGTCGGTTCCTCCAAGTGTTTTGATAGTAATACTACACCTACGGACCTAAGAATTTCACTGGCAGACGCGGCATAACCCACTACAGGTGCGAAAAATCTGATCTCAAAAAAAATGGTCAAATATCTTTCAAATCTTAGCGAAACCTCTCTTTTGATCAGGTCGGCCAACTGGGCGCCGGCGGTAAACCGTCAACCTTTCTTACCGCCGGGACTCGTAGAGCTTCCTGACCATATATTACGTCGAAAAAAAAATTGCAGAGAACAAATAGTTTTTCAGCCCAAGCGATTTCAGACCTCTCGATGCAACAGCCGAACGCCCCCGATGCTTCTCGATTGTCTTCTGTACGAGCTCTCTAGCTCTCCTACAGCCCGAATTCCGTGCGTAAATCGACAGCGCCTCTCAAGATGGCTCGAACAATACGAATAGTTTGCCAAACCCAGCTCGAGTATCAGACCGAGTTCAGACCTCCGAATACGACAGGCGGACGCGTCTGATGTCTCCGAATCGATCCCTGTGATTACCACTGCAGCCCCCCTACAGCCGTGAAGTGCAGAAAACCGACAGCACTTCTCAGGATGACTCGAACAATGCGAATAGTTTCGCAGACCTAGTTCGGGCAGCAGACCGAGTTCCGAGCTCTGGATTCGACAAGCGAACGGGCTTGATCTCTTCGAATCGATGTCTGTGACCAACAGCACTGTAGCGCCCTGCAGCCCGAGTTAAGTGCAGAAAACCAACAGCACCTCTCGAGATGACTCGAACAATACGAATAGTTACGTGATTATAGATCGGGCAGCAGACTGCGTTCAGAGCTCTGGATTCAACAGACAAACGCGACTGATGATTCTGAATCGGTTTCTGTAAATATCAGCTATGCAGCTGTCCTATAGCTCGAGTTAAGTACAGAAAACCGAGAGCGCCTGTTAAGATAACTCGAATAATACGAATAGGTTTGCGGACCTAGCTCCGCTAGCAGACCGAGTTCAGACCTCTAGATGCAACAGACGAACGCGCCTGATCATTCTGGATCGATGAGGCGTGCTTACCAGCTCGGTAGCTGTCCTGTATCTAGTTAAGTCCAATATACCGACAGCGCGTATCAAGATGACTCGAAACGGCCGATCCCGCCGCAGTGCTTTTTGGCAGTAAAAGGTACCCGATCGAGCTGAGATCAAGATGGCGAGCGGGAATAAGATCGAATATCACGGGAAAAAATACTAGAGCTCCGAATGATTGAATTTCGAGAATTCTCAACCGACCAAAAGTCACCAAAAGGTCCGTCGAGATTTTTCTTGCCAATGGGCGCCGGCGGTAAACCGTCAACCTTTCTTACCGCCGGGGGACTCGTAGAGCTTCCTCACCATATATAATGTCGAAAAACTTGCAGAGAACGAGTAGTTTTTCAGCCGAAGCGATTTCAGACCTCTCGATGCAACAGCCAAACGCCCCCGATGCTTCTGGATTGTCTTCTGCACGACCTCTGTAGCTCGCCTACAGCCCGAGTTACGTGCGTAAATCGACAGCACCTCTGAAGATGACTCGAACAATACGAATAGTTTGGCAAACCTAGCTCGAGTATCAGACCGAGTTCAGACCTCTGAAAGCGACAGACGGACGCGTCTGATGTCTCCGAATCGATTCCTGTGATTACCAGCCCTGCAGCCCCCCTACAGCCCGAGTTAAGTGCAGAAAACCGAGAGCACCTCTCATGGATGACTCGAACAATACGAATAGTTTCGCGATTCTAGAGCGGGCAGCAGACCGAGTTGAGAGCTCTGGATTAAACAGACAAACGCGACTGATGACTCTGAATCGGTTTCTGTAAGTATCAGCTCTGTATTTGTCATATAGCTCGAGTTAAGTGCAGAAAACCGAGAGCGCCTGTCAAGATGACTCGAATAATACGAATAGGTTTGCGGACCTAGCTCGGCTAGCAGACCAGTGCAGACCTCTGGATGCAACAGACGAACGCGCCTGACCATTCTGAATCGATAAGGTGTGCTTACCAGCTCTGTAGCTGTCCTGAATCTCGAGTTAAGTCCAATATACCGACAGCGCGTATCAAGATGACTCGAAACGGCCAATCCCGCCTGGACGCTTTTTGGCAGTACAAGGTACCCGATCAAGCTGAGATCAAGATGGCGAGCGAGAATAAGACCGAATATCACGGGAAAAATACTAGAGCTCTAACGAATGGTTGATTTCGAGAGCAAAATTTTCAACCGACCAAAAGTCACCAAAAAGGTCCGTCGAGATGTTTCTTGCCAACTGGGCGCCGGCGGTAAACCGTCAACCTTCCCTACCGCCGGGGGACTCGTAGAGCTTCCTGAGCATATATATAATGTCGAAAAAAAATGCAGACAACGAATAGTTTTTCAGCCTAAACGATTTCAGACCTCTCGATGCAACAGCCAAACGCCCCTCATGCTTCTGGATCGTTTTCTGTGTGCACGAGCTCTGTAGCTCTCCTACAGCCCTCTCGAGCACCTCCTGTAGTTACGTGCGAAAATCGACAGCACCTCTCAAGATCACTCGAACAATACAAATAGTTTCGCGAATCTAGCCCGAGTATCAGACCGAGTTCAGACATCTGAATGCGACAGACGGACGCGCCTGATGTCTCCGAATCGATTCCTGTGATTACCAGCCCTGCAGCCCCCTTACAGCCCGACTTAGGTGCAGAAAATCGACAGCATCTCTGAAGATGACTCGAACAATACGAATAGTTTCGCGGACCTAGCTCGGGCAGCAGGCCGAGTTCAGGGCTCTGAATGCGACAGGTGGACGCGACTGATGTCTCCGAATCGATTCCAGTGATTACCAGCCCTGCGGCCCCCTTACAGCTCGAGTTAAGTGCAGAAAACGGACAGCACCTCTCAATGACTCGACGAATACGAATAGTTTTGCGAGCCTAGCTCGGGCAGCACACCGAGTTCCGAGCTCTGGATTCGACAGGCGGACGCGCCTGATGTCTCCGGACCGATTCCTGTGAGCACGAGCCCTGTAGTCCCCCTACAGCCCGAGTTAAGCGCAGAAAACTGACAGCACCGCTCGAGATGACTCCAACAACACAAATAGTTTCGCGAACCTAGCTCGGGCAACAGACCGAGTTCAGACCTCTAGATGAGACAGACGAACGCGCCTGATGATTCGCAATCGATTGCTGTGATAATGAGCTCTGTAGCTGTCCTACAGCTCGATTAAAGTACAAAATACCGACAACGCGTATCAAGATGACTCGAAACGGCCGATCCCGCCGCGATGCTTTTTGGCAGAAATATTCACCCGATCGAGCTGAGATTAAGATGGCGAGCGGGAATAAGATCGAATATGGTCAGAAAAAAATACTAGAGCTCTAACGAATGGTTGAATTTCGAGAACGAAATTTTCAACCGACCAAAAGTCAGCAAAAGGTCCGTCGATATTTTTCTTGCCAACTAGCTCTCCAGCGCGCCGGAATTACTCTTAAGCTTCCAGCAACTAGCTAAGGGAAGCTCTACGAGTTACTAGCTCTCGGGCGCCCCGGAATTACTCTTAAGCTTCCAGCAATAACTTGCTAAGGGAAGCTCTACGAGTTAACTAGCTCTCCAGCGCCACGGACTGGGCGCCGGCGGTAAACCGTCAACCTTTGTTACCGCCGGGGGACTCGTAGAACTTCCTGACCATATATAATGTCGAAAAAATTGCAGAGAACAAATAGTTTTTCAGCCTAAGCGATTTCAGACCTCTCGATGCAACAGCCGAACGCCCCTCATGCTTCTGGATCGTTTTCTGTGCGCACGAGCTCAGTAGCTCTCCTACAGCCCGAGTTACGTGCGAAAAGCGACAGCACCTCTCAAGATCACTCGAACAATACAAATAGTTTCCCGAATCTAGCTCGAATATCAGACCGAGTTCAGACCTCTGAATGCGACAGGCGGACGCGCCTGATGTCTCTGAATCGATTCCTGTGATTACCAGCCCTGCAGCCTCCTACAGCCCGAGTTAAATAGAAAACCGACAGCAGCTCTGAAGATGACTCGAACAATACGAACAGTTTCGCGGACCTAGCTCGGGCAGCAGAACGAGTTCAGAGCTCTGAATGCGACAGGCGGACGCGACTGATTGCTCCGAATCGATTCCAGTGATTACCAGCCCTGCAGCCCCCTTACAGCTCGAGTGAAGTGCAGAAAACGGACAGCACCTCTCAAGATGACTCGAAAAATACGAATAGTTTTGCGGACCTAGCTCGGGCAGCATACCGATTTCTGAGCTCTCGATTTGGCAGGCAGACGCGCCTGATGTCTCCGAGTCGATTCCCGTGATTACGAGCCCTGTAGCCCCCCTACAGCCCGAGTTAAGTGCAGAAAACTGAAAGCACCTCTCAAGATGACTCGAACAATACGAATAGTTTTGCGAACCTAGCTCGGGCAGCAGACCGAGTTCAGACCTCTGGATGGAACAGACGAACGCGCCTGATGATTCGTAATCGATTTCTGTGAGAATGAGCTCTGTAGCTGCCCTACAGCTCGAAGTAAGTACAAAATACCGACAACGCGTATCAAGATGACTCGAAACAGCCGATCCCGCCGCGACGCTTTTTTGCAGAAATATTTACCCGATCGAGCTGAGATTAAGATGGCGAGCGGGAAAAAGATCGAATATGGTCAGAAAAATACTAGAGCTCTAACGAATGGTTGAATTTCGAGAACAAAATTTTCAACCGACCAAAAGTCAGCAAAAGGTCCGTCGAGATTTTTCTGGCCAACTAGCTCTCCAGCGCGCCGGAATTACTGGGCGCCGGCGGTAAACCGTCAACCTTCCTTACCGCCGGGGGACTCGTAGAGCTTCCTGACCATATATAATGTCGAAAAAAATTGCAGAGAACGAATAGTTTTTCAGCCTAAACGATTTCAGACCTCTCGATGCAACAGCCAAACGCCCCTCATGCTTCTGGATCGTTTTCTGTGCGCACGAGCTCCGTAGCTCTCCTACAGCCCGGGTTACGTGCGAAAATCGACAGCACCTCTCAAGATCACCCGAACAATACAAATAGTTTCGCGAATCTAGCTCGAGTATCAGACCGAGTTCATACATCTGAATGCAACAGGCGGACGCGCCTGATATCTCCGAATCGATTCCTGTGATTACCAGCCCCGCAGCCCCCTTACAGCCCGAGTTAAGTGCAGAAAATCGACAGCACCTCTGAAGATGACTCGAACAATACGAATAGTTTCGCGGACCTAGCTCGGGCAGCAGGCCGAGTTCAGGGCTCTGAATGCGACAGGCGGACGCGACGGATGTCTCCGAATCGATTCCAGTGATTACCAGCCCTGCAGCCCCCTTACAGCTCGAGTTAAGTGCAGAAAACGGACAGCACCTCTCAAGATGACTCGACGAATACGAATAGTTTTGCGAAACTAGCTCGGGCAGTACACCGAGTTCCGAGCTCTGGATTCGGCAGGCGGACGCGCCTGATGTCTCCGAATCGATTCCTGTGAGTACGAGCCCTGTAGCCCCCCTACAGCCCGAGTTAAGTGCAGAAAACTGTCAGCACCTCTCAAGATGACTCCAACAACACGAATAGTTTCGCGAACCTAGCTCGGGCAGCAGACCGAGTTCAGACCTCGAGACTTTTCTGGCCAACTAGCTCTCCAGCGCCCCGGAACTGGGCGCCGGCGGTAAACCGTCAACCTGGTGACCGCCGGGGACCTCGTAGAGCTCTTTTCTTGCCCAGCTCCTCAGAACACGTGACGCAAGCTTAAACGAGAGGAAAAAAACTCTAAAAAACGATCGCATACAAATATTTTTGCGAACTTAGCTCGGGAAGCAGACTCTGTTCAGAGCTCTAGATGCTTCAGCCAAACGCCCTTGATGATTATGTATTGGCTTCTGTGCGTACCACCTCTGTAGCTGTGCTACAGAGAGTTAAATGCAGAATGCCGACAGCGCCTCTAAAGAGAACTTGAGGAATACGAATAGTGTTGTGGACCTAGCTCGACTAGCAGAACGAGTTCAGGCCTCTCGATGCAACAGACGCAAGCGCCTGGTGATACTGAATCAGTTTATGTGCGTATCAGCTCTGTAGCTCCTCTGAATCCTGAGTTGAGTACAGAAAACCAGCATCACTGATGAAGATGACTTTTACGGATCTAGCTCGAGTAGCAGAAGGAGTTCAAGCCTCTGGATGCAACAGGCGAACGCGCCTGATCATTCTGAATTGGTTTCTGTAAGTATCAGCTCTGTAGCTCTCGAAATCTCGAGTTAAGTACAGAAAACCGTGAACGCGTGTCAAGATGACTCGGAACGCAGTTGGTTCCAGCAAGTCTTTTGATAGTAATATTGCAGCTACGGACCTGAGAATTTAACTGGCAGACGCGGCATAACCCACTACACGTGAGCAAAATGCCGGTTCTCAAAATGAATTGTCAAATATCTTTCAAATCAAAGCAAAACTTACCCAAGGTTATCACATTCTCTCTTTCGGTCGGGTCGGCCAACTAGCTCCACCCTAGCTCATCGATGCCGAAGAGCTCTACGAGATCTTTTTGGACTGCCAACGTGAAGTCGGTCCCTGGCTTCGCTCGGGAGAATTTCTTGACGGAATAAACTAAGAATTTGCGAGGTAACGTCTGTAATGCCAAGCTTCGCCCCAAATAGCAGCCCAAACAAATTGTTAGAAATGCAAAATCGGCTGAGCCAGGCCGAGATTTTTCTTGCCAACTAGCTCTCCAGCGCCCCGAAATTATTCTTAAGCCTCCAGCAACTGGCGCCGGCGGTGAACCGTCAACCTGGTCTTTTTGCGTCTTTGCTGGGACCGTCTTGGCCACTAAGGCCAGGTCCAACAAAGTATCAGGCGAAACAGAGCCTCTTATTCATCACGCAAGCAGTCAGCTCTTATACCACACAGCGAAGCTGAAGGAATAAAGAGAATCACATGCCGCAATGACACAATCAAACGCAAAGCACACAAAGACAAACGAATGAGTCAGTGAACAGCGAAGCTGCTGGAATAAACAAGAACACAGATAAGAAGAAACAATGTGTGGCATATCACTGCGAATGATCAAAGAAGGTCTGCACAACCTGTGGGAGCACCTCGCATATGCGCTCCGCCGCTGATAGTTCCGCATCTGTAACAGTGGCGCTTGGTGGCAGACACCAAGCCGCGAGATACACATCCTTGAAAATGATGTCGGTCCGCGAGAAGATATATTTGTTTCGCAGACCGATCTGTATCCATACACCACAGGCACTTCCGCGGCTACAAACTCCCCCATCAAAGCCGGCTTTGATAAGGCAAGGAATATAACACTGAGATTCAAAGTCGTTGAGGTAAACGAAATCGGCGTACACGTGGCCCTGACGGGCCTGATGGGTCAGTAAGTCAGCTCTCTGGCTCCATTCCCGAAAAGAATGAGAGAAGAAGTCACGGCCAGCCTCTGGAGGCCTCACCGAGTAAGTTTCCTGCATATCGTCCAACTTATTAATCAGAGTATCCACCCTTTTCTGATATACCTGAGCTAAAACTTTCCATTTCCCGCAGAGCCAGTTAATTACAAGCAGTGAGTCCCCCTGGATATCCAGTGGCATCCCGTCCGTATCGAGGCCCCACTGTGTACAACGCATGTTATGCAACGCAATACGTTTGCTGAGACGATCCCTATATGCTGGTGTATCCTCCCGATCCTGACCAATATGAACCCCTCCATCCTCATCCAAGTTCAAGAACACAGGCACCCCTGAGGACGCCAAACCTTTGCACTTCTTTTGGAAATACTTCAACATAGTACTCGAACAAACATTTGCAGCGAAACCCATGAAATGTTCAAAACTTCCAGCAAAGAAATCCCACCAGGATAAACCATAAAACGATTCCAATGAATAGTACCACGGACGAAGTCCTACACTCTCCTGTCCCCCCCGATGTCGTTTCATTGAGCTGGCCTCCTTCCAATTCCCCCAACATCTGAGAGCCTCGCTTGAATCTGTCCTCATTCTATCCCACAGTCGGCCAAACGCCAGGCACGAGAAACGAGAATCTCTCCAAGCTCGCGTCGACTTTGCCTCCAGCGCCTCCCGAACTGTGATCAACCTATGGGCAAAATCATGAATGTCGATTGCCCACATCCAGTGCACTCTGAGAAACTTCTGTACAATACCCGCATAGTGAGCATCATGAATTTTTTGTCTCGCACGTTCATACCTCCTCGTATTCCATTCCTGATAACTTTCCCCTTCCCTCCGTATACAACGAGACATAACAGGCAGGCACTTACCCTCAAAGATATGAAGGGCACTCAATGAGCTAGAATCGACCGTGCATCCTTCCGCCGCGTAGAGCACAATACTCTGAACTCTCTGAGCATACCCCTCATATTTATCTTTCAACGGGATGGCCGTGGAGCGGAAGAAGGTCGCCTGCCCCCAGAAGGCCCTGCGAGCAGAGTCAATACTAGCGTCCAAATCTGGATGTTCATTCACATGTAGTTCAGAACAAATATGAGCCCCAAGCACCTCCATCTCCGTCGCCCTTCTAAATCGATACACTCCCGACTCCTCCGACCCCATCGAGAGAACAAGATCAGCAGTGCGTAGTATTTCCCCTTCCGCATCTCGCGGAGGATCAACCCCGAACACCATGTACAATAGGCTGGACTCTTTCCATCTCATGCCATAGTCATGTAATTGTGTAGTTAGACCGTATAACATGCGCGTGAGTTCCTCCCGACTCCGAGCCAATACATAACAGTTGCCCGCCCAAAGGAAGTGATTAATAGTCGAAACACAGCTAGTCGAGCCAGTCGCAAACTCAATACGATAACCTAGTCCTAGTACGTCCCATTCTCGAATCGTGGAGCCCCACATAGCAGCAACAATAAGGTTGAAAGCCAACGGGCCCTCAGGCCCTCCCGTCCGAATACATTGGTCCCACCTTACCTCCACCACCTCAATCCCATCATAATAGACAGTGCCTACACATTCGCACAAGAGGTTAAGTAGAGCATACTGTAGGTATAGGGGTACACTCGCATGATCCAACCCGCGCCTGACATTGGCCACCGTGCAGTGATCGAACGCCTGGAGGCCATCAGCGTTCGCCAACCTGGTCACCGCCGGGAACCTCGTAGAGCTCTTTTGACGCGTAAGAGTGCTCAGAGTCGAAAGAGAGAGCTTCCGGAAGCATTTCTCGAAAAAGGAAAAATTGATTTTTTTTCGTATCGACATGACGATGGTTCCTCCAAGTGTTTCGATAGTAAAAGTGTGCCTACAGACCAAAAGTTATCACTTTGTCCTTTCTGCACGCGTCGACCAACTGGGCGCCGGCGGTAAACCGTCAACCTTCGTTTTTTTTTTGTGCGTCTTTGCTGGGGCCGTCTTGGCCACTAAGGCCAGGTCCAACAAAGTCTCAGGCGAGACAGAGCCTCTTATTTATCACGCAAGCAGTCAGCTCTCATAACACAACAGCGAAGCTGTTGGAATAAAGAGAATCACATGCCCGCAATGACACAATCAAACGCAAAGCACACAAAAGACAAACGACTGAGTCAATGAACAGCGAAGCTGTTGGGATAAACAAGAACACAGATAAAGATGAAACAATGTAATGTATGACTTATCACTGCGAATGATCAAAGAAGGTCTGCACAACCTGTGGGAGCACATCGCATATGCGCTCCGCCGCTGATAGTTCCGCATCTGCGACAGTGGCGCTTGGTGGCAGACACCAAGCCGCAAGATACACATCGTTGAAAATGATGTCGGTCCGCGAGAAGATATATTTGTTTCGCAGACCTATCTGCATCCACACACCACAGGCACTTCCGCGGCTACAAACGCCCCCATCAAAGCCGGCTTTGATAAGGCAAGGAATATAACACTGAGATTCGAAATCGCTGAGGTAAATGAAATCGGCGTACACGTGGCCCTGACGGGCCTGATGGGTCAGTAAGTCAGCTCTCTGGTTCCATTCCCGAAAAGAATGACAGAAGAAGTCACGGCCAGCCTCTGGAGGCCTCACCGAGTAAGTATCCTGCATCTCGTCCAACTTATTTATCAGCGTATCCACCCTTTTCTGATATACCTGAGCTAATACTTTCCATTTCCCACAGAGCCAGTTAATCACAAGTAGTGAGTCCCCCTGGATATCCAGTGGTATCCCATCCGTTTCGAGGTCCCACTGTGTGCAACGCATGTTATGCAACGCAATACGTTTGCTGAGACGATCCCTATATGCTGGCGTATCCTCCCGATCCTGACCAATATGAACCCCATCCATCCTCATCCAAGTTCAAGAACACAGGCACTCCTGAGGACGCCAAGCCTTTGCATTTCTTTTGGAAATACTTCAACATAGTACTAGAACACAAACATGTGCAGCGAAATCCATGTTCAAAACTTCCAACAAAGAACTCCCACCAGGATAAGCCATAAAACGATTCCAATGAATAACACCACGAACGAAGTCCTACACTCTCCTGTCCCCCACGATGTCGTTGCATTGAGCTGGCCTCCTTCCATTTCCCCCAACATCTGAGAGCCTCGCTTGAATCTGTCCTCATTCTATCCCACAGCCGTCCAAACGCCAGACATGAGAAACGGGAATCTCTCCAAGCTCTTGTCGAGTTTGCCTCCAGCGCCTCCTGATCTGTGATCAACCTATGGGCAAAATCAAGGACGTCGATTGCCCACATCCAGTGAACTCTGAGAAACTTCTGTACAATACCCGCATACTGTGCATCATGATTTTTTGTCTCGCACGTTCATACCTCCTCGTATTCCATTCCTGATAGCTTTCCCCTTCCCTCCGTATACAACGAGACATGACAGCCAGGCACTTACCCTCAAAGATATGAAGGGCACTCAATGAACTAGAGTCGACCGTACATCCTTCCGCCGCGTAGAGAACAATACTCTGAACCCTCTGCGCATACATCTCATATTTATCTTTCAACGGGGCGGCCGTGGAGCGGAAGAAGGTCGCCTGCCCCCAGAAAGCCCTGCGAGCAGAGTCTATACTAGCATCCAAATCTGGGTGCTCATTCACATGTAGCTCAGAACAAATATGAGCCCCAAGCACCTCCATCTCCGTCACTCTTCTAAATCGATACACTCCCGAATCCCCCGACCCCATCGAGAGAACAAGATCAGCAGTGCGTAATATTTCCCCTTCCGCATCTCGCGGAGGATCAACCCCGAACACCATGTACAATAGACTGGACTCTGTCCATTTCATGTCATAGTCATGTAACTGTGTAGTTAGACCGTGTAACATGCGCGTGAGTTCCTCCCGACTCCGAGCCAGAACATAATAGTTGTCCGCCCAAAGGAAGTGATTAATGATCGAAACACAGCTAGTCGAGCCAGTCGCAAACTCAATACGATAACCTAGTCCTAGTACATCCCATTCTCGAATCGTGGAACTCCACATAGCAACAACAATAAGATTGAAAGCCAATGGGCCCTCAGGCCCTCCCGTCCGAATACATTTGTCCCACCTTACCTCCAAAACCTCAATCCCATCATAATAGACAGTGCCTACACATTCACACAAGGGGTTAAGTAGAGCATACTGTAGGCACAGGGGCACACTCGCACGATCCAACCCGCGCCTGACATTGGCCACCGTGCAGTGATCGAACGCCTGGAGGACATCAGCGTTCGCCAAGTGTGCCGTTTCCCCTTTTCCCCAGTGTGCAGCATGTTGACCTATATGTTTGATGCTAGCCGTGATTTCGTGTGTACGACGATGTTCCTGGAAACCATACAACCCAATATGACGAAACACTCCGTTTCTTTCAATATGGCCCTCAACCAGGAGAACAATACAGGAACTGAACCATCTCGAAACAGCATTCTGCATTCACAGCAAACGACCGTCTTTTAACTTAGTAATCCCTGGAATTTTGGGCATAGAAGAGACGAGGATCTCACGCCACGACTGAGGATACGGAGTCATGAGCTTGATGATTTTATCGAACAACTTCTGGATCGCTCTGAGAGCACACCACGGCAAGCTCCTAAGAATCTCGCACGGTATCCCATCTGGCCCAGTAGCCCTCTGGGTCTTCAGCCGAGCCCGTGCTCTGAGAAGCAGCGCCATACTAATTCCCACAACTGATGTGTATCGTACCTCATGTTCAGCCCTCATCCTGATCTCCTCCATCATAATGTTAGTGGAATTGCGTACCTCCTCGGACGACACCTTGAAACGAACGAACTTGTCGAGCTCTTCCTTCCACTCCTCACGGTCCTCCGTCTCCCTCCCATCCACCACTACATCTTTGATAGTATATCTGACCTTTCGCTTTGTTGGGGGGCATCTGCACATAATCATATCACGTCGATAACTTCTGCGTAGACGATTGGCCTCATTCTTTAACCTCCTCAACCTCTCCACCTCCTCCTTCGGACACATCTTAACCTCCTCCTCGGCCCTAGTGAGCTGCACCGGCCTGGACGGCTCCTTTGGTCTCCTCGCACTCGTGGTGGAGTAGTCCACCGCGGGCGACACGTACGCCTCCAGCATAGTACTCTGCAGGCACTCTGGACAGGTCACAGACGGACACCTCGAACGAGCGAAGGCCGCACCGCCTAGATTCAAATCCACATGCTGCCGAGCCTGATGCTCATCAGCCCAAGTCGAATACTTGTATCCGACCAGGGACGGCCTAGACTTCTGACCAGGCTGGGGGTCAGGGCGACGAACAATCACTTTCCCAGGGTCCGTGAAACTCGCCGTGATGATAGCGTGATCGGATAATCTACTGAACTGCTTCTTACCACCCCTCTTGAAACACCACTTCACCTCCAGATCCGAGAACTCCCAACGATGAGGGACCAGTAGGTAATCCAGGACCCTCTTCGAAGTCAGAAACTTGTTCTCCCCCCACGACTCCCAGGTATGCTTCCTAGTATTGAAAGTGTTGGCGGTCTTCAGTCCATGTGATTCCATGAACTCTAAGAGCAGCTCCTTCAGCCTCCTCATCCGATTCCTCCTCTCAATCTGCTGTGTACCGTCTCCTCCTCTCTCCCACCTTCTGTCCGTACGAGTACCCTCCTCTCCAGTAGCCTCATACACCTCCCCATTATACGTAAACTTGCAACCAGGCGGAATCTCCACATTTGCATCGAGCAGAACACAAAAGCTGGCCTGAGGAAACTTAGTGCGGAGTACATTACGAGCACGAGTGATCTGCTCATAGACCTCCGCAGCTATCTCTACACAATCCTCCACATGAGGGTCTGGCAAATACGCTGACACAATAATAAGTGGTGACTTTTCTGACCCAAAGACGCCGGTAACGAACCTCGTGAAACATGTAAAGAACATACGGACGGCAGCCGCCCAAGATCTGTCGAAGATGAGAGCTGCCTTGCTACACGAACTAGTTTTGATGCGCCACCCCAAGCGTTCAAATTCACCATGCACAAGGTATTGAGTTTCCTGACATGCAAAGAGCCCACCACATGCCCTCATATGATGGAGAATCTCAGCACATTTAAAATGAGCCTCACCTGCTTTGTTCAGGTTCCAGCTCGCCAAACGTATGCCTCGGATGGGGCGCCGCAGACGTCACTGCCTACGATTCACTTCCTGAAGTATCTTATTCATGGGGACCGTCAGCGCAGGATAGATAGATACAATACGAGCCCATGCATCAGCATGAAGAACCCAAGCCCCTGTGGTGTTCGTATACGTCGCAAAACAGACGGGTCGGAGATTCGGAACAGCTTGAGTCCAAATCTGACTCCTCGGCGGCCCCACCTCCCCACGGATCTCGATTTGAACATGAGCCGATGTCATACTTCGCCAAGTCCCACCGAAACGAGCAACCGCTTTCACATGATCACGCTTCCAGGGCGCACACTCCACAAGCGTGCGAATCTTTCTGGGATCGATAGGCGTGTCCATATCTTGAATGAGAACATCGGCATTTGGATATGTATAACCTGGAGGCGGAGCAATACGATCGGCTGGTTCCTTACAGACCATATCCATCCATTTCTTTATTCTCCAGAGGGTGTCCCGTGCTGTCCCTTCTTTGAAACCGACCTTCACGCTTCCGTACATATATCTTCCTCCGTTTAATCGTTCAGTCTTATATTTGTCATATGCATTCCTTTCCTCCCCCTGAAGTGTTCCAATCATATTCGATATAAGCTGTGACGCATCCGCCCAGGGTATCATTTGATTTCCCCGATTTACTTGGTTTGACCAATCTGTAACCCACCCTTTGAGTTCAAGGTAAGTTGGCGTAAACTGGCTCGATCGCTCTTGTTGCACGTGAGGGGCCGAACCTACACCTCCACCAGAGGACCCGCCAGGGCCCACACTAGTCGAAACCGATGCGGCAGGAGATCCATCCAAAATTTGCTTAACCTGTTTCTCCAGAATATCTGTCCGTGCATCTGATTTGTCCATGCGCTCCGTATGCAACTTAAGTGTGTCATCAACTCTTGTAATGTCCGTCTTCGTCGATTGAACAACATGGATGAGATCCTCATGTGCGTCCTCCGTTTTCCAAACATGCTTCATCAACATCTGTTTGAAAGGATCCTTCTCCTGCGCTAACATCAATTTCCTCTCCTCCTCTATCTCTGGGCCACGTGCACGTTCAGGTCGAATCTCACTCCCCCCCGTCATTTCGGCATCCGCCGCTGCAGCAACATGAGTCATATTCTCAAGAATGTTACCGTCCAATCCGTATTTATCTAGCCAATTCTTATCGTCCTCACGTTGACGCTTGTTTGATGCTGCCTCCAGTGCCTGCAAGTCTTTCTGATCCCACGGCTGGTATTCCTCAAGATAATCGAAGTTGACCCTATCGTCCTGGTAATCCTCAGTGGGTATGTCCAGATTCTTTTGACGACGAAACCACTCCTCAGTACTTTCACCCCAATGTTCGAGACCGATCTCTCTCCTCAAGGCCAGCTGGGCCTCAGGGCTGTCGTACGACGTTGTGTCAACAACAATCCAGCACACAAGAAACTGCCACTCGTTCAATAAGAGGTAATAGATGCAGACAGACAATAGGCAGCAGTGCAGCACACAAGAAACTCTCACACTACCACGAAGAAGAATTCAGCGTACAATACACGAGATGTAATGTAAGCAGACAAAAAACCTCGGGGGGAACCCAGGCTCGCCCAGGCTCACACCCCGAGGCGAAGGCTCGCTAGAACGTCTGGAGGTTACCCAGGCAGAGACGTTCTTGAGCCGAGACGTTCTTGAGCCGGGGGACTCGTAGAGCTTCCTGACAACATATAATGTCGAAAAAATTACACTGAAAAAATAGTTTTTCAGCCCAAGCAATTTCAGACCTCTCCGATGTAACAGCCGAACGCCCCCGATGCTTCTGGATTGTCTTCTGCACGAGCTCTGTAGCTCTCCTACAGCCCGAGTTACGTGCGTAAATCGACAGCACCTCTCAAGATGACTCGAACAATACAATAGTTTCGCAAACCTAGCTCGAGTATCAGACCGAGTTCAGACCTCTGCATGCGACAGGCGGACGCGTCTGATGTCTCTGAATCGATTCCTGTGATTACCAGCCCTGCAGCCCCCCTACAGCCCGAGTTAAGTGCAGGAAACCGACAGCACCTCTCAGGATGACTCGAACAATACGAATAGTTTCGCGGACCTAGTTCGGGCAGCAGACAGAGTTCGGAGCTCTGGATTCGAAAGGCGGACGCACCTGATGTCTCCGAATCGATTCCAGTGATTACCAGCCATGCAGCCCCCCCTAAGCCCGAGTTGAGTGCAGAGAACCGACAGCATCTCTCAAGATGACCCGAACAATACGAATAGTTTCGCGACTCTAGATCGGGCAGCAGACCGAGGTCAGAGCTCTGGCTTCAACAGACAACGGCCACTGATTATTCTGAATCAGATTCTGTACGCATCAGCTCTGAAGCTGTCCTGTAGTTCGAGTTGAGTACAGAAAACCGAGAGCGCCTGTCAAGATGACTCGAATAATACGAATAGGTTTGCGGACCCAGCTCGGCTAGCAGACCAATTTCATACCTCTGGGTTCAACAGGCGAACGCGGCTGATCATTCTGAATCGATTAGCTGTGTTTACCAGCTCTGTAGCTGTCCTAAAGCTCGAGTTATCTTGAGAAAACCGACAGCGCGTGACAAGATGACCCGAAACGGCCGATCCCGCCTGGACGCTTTATGGCAGTAAAAGGTACCCGATCGAGCTGAGATCAATCGAATATCACGGGAAAAATACTATAGGTCTAACGAATGGTTGAATTTCGAGAACAAAATTTTCAACCGAGCAAAAGTCGTCAAAACGTCCGTCGAGATTTTTCTTGCCAACTAGCTCTCCAGCGCCCCGGAATGGGCGCCGGCGGTAAACCGTCAACCTTTCTCACCGCCGGGGGACTCGTAGAGCTCCCTGACAATATAATGTGAAAAATGCAGAGAACGGATAGTTTTTCAGCCCGAGCGATTTCAGACCTCTCGATGCAACAGCCGAACGCCCCCGATGCTTCTGTACTGTCTTCTTTACGAGCTCTGTAGCCCTTCTACAGCCCGAGTTACGTGCGTAAATCGACAGCACCTCTCAAGATGACCCTAAGAAAACGACTACTTTGCTCGAGTATTACACCAAGTTCAGACCTCTGAATGCGACAGGCGGACGCGTCTGATGTCTGCGAATCGACTCCTGTGATTACCAGCCCTGTGGCCTCCCTACAGCCCGAGTTAAGTGCAGAAAACCGACAGCAGCTCTCAGGATGACTCGAACAATACAATAGTTTTGCAGACCTAGTTCGGGCAGCAGACCGATTTCCGAGCTCTGGATTCGACAGGCAGACGCGCCCCATGTCTCCGAATCGATTCCTGTGACCACCAGCACTGTAGCCACCCTCAGCTGAGTTGAGCGAAGAAAATCGAAAGCACTTCTCAAGATGACTCGACCAGTACGAATAGTTTCGCGACTCTAGAGCGGGCAGCAGATCGAGTTTAGAGCTCTGGATTCGACAGACAAACAGAACTGATGATCCGGAACCCGTTTCTGTAAATATCAGCTCTGTAGCTGTCCTACAGCTCGAGTTAAGTACAGAAAACCGAGAGCGCCTCTCAAGATGGTTCGAATAATACGAATAGGTTTGCGGATCTAGCTCGGCTAACAGACCGAGTTAAGACCTCTGGATTCAACAGACGAACGCGCCTGATCATTCTACATCGATTAGCTGTGTTTACCAGCTCTGTAGCTGTCCTAAAGCTCGAGTTATGTTCAGAAAACCGTCATGTGTCAAGATGACTCGAAACGGCCGATCCCGCCTGCCTGCTTCTTGGCAGTAATAGGTACCCGATCGAGATGAGATCAAGATGGCGAGCGGAAATAAGATCGAATAGCATGGGAAAAAATATTAGATCTCAAACGAATTTCCAGAACGAAATTTTCAACCGACCAAAAGTCAGCAAAAGGTCCGTCGAGATTTTTCTTGCCAACTAGCTCTCCAGCGTCCCGGAATGGAACCGGCGGTAAACCGTCAACCTGGCTACCGCCAAGAACCTCGTAGAGCTCTTTTCTTGCACGGCAATCGTCGGAACACATGGAGAAAGCTTCTCGAGCGATAAACAAAAAACTCGAAAAATCACGTTTTTCCTGTTTTTATCCAAAGACGGTTCCCCGAAGTTTTGATAGTAATACTGCAGCTACAGACCTCAAAATTTGACTGGCAGACTCGCCATAACCCACTACAGGTGCGAAAAATCTGCTTTCTCAACATGAATTGTCAAATATCCTTAAATTTTTCGCAAAACCAGCCAAAAGTTATCACTGGCGCTGGCGGTGAGACGTCAAGCTGGTCACCGCCGGGAACCTCGTAGAGCTCCTTTCACGCGTAAGAGTGCTCAGAGTCGAAAGAGAAAGCTTCTGGAGGCATTTCTCGAAAAAATCAACATTGACTGGAACCGGCGGTAAACCGTCAACCTGGTTACCACCGGGAACCTCGTAGAGCTCTTTTCTTGCACGGCGATCGTCGGAACACGGAGAGAAAGCTTCTGGAGCGAGAAAGGAAAAACTCAAAAAAATATGTTTTTCTGCTCTTACTCAACGTCGGTTCCCCCAAGTCTTTTGATAGTAATACTGCACCTACAGACCTGAAAATGTTACTGGCAGGCGCGGCAAAACCCACTAGAGGTGCGAAAAATCTGGTTCCTCAAAATAAATTGTCAAATATCTTTCAAATATTCGCAAAACCACCGAAAAGTTGTCACATTGTCCGCCTCGGCCGGGTGGGCCAACTGGCTCCACCCTGCGCCGGAATTCCTCTAGCTCATCGATGCCGAAGAGCTCTACGAGGTATTTTTTGATGTCGATCTGAAGTTCCCGGAGAGCTCGCTGGAGCTAAAGGGTGTAAGATTAGAAGCCGGACGCTGGTGGTGCCTGCCAGGAGCTCTTCCACGGCGGTCCACAGGCCTCGCAGCGCCTCCGGTGAGCCGGCAACGGGTCAGGGAGAGCTTCCGGCAAGCTTCCAGGCGTGCCTGCACGCGTGCAGGCATGCATGGAAGCGTTCCTGGCAGCGCTTCGGCAGCGCTGCAGGGAGGCCCCCCAGAGCTCTCCAGGAAAGATTCCCGTCCCCGAGGGTGTCTTCGCTCTCCGGGTTTTGGACGCTACCAATTGGTTCGGCCAAGTGTTTTGATTGTCAAAGTGCGCCTACAGAGCTCATATTAAGATGGAGAGTCCATCATGATCGTTTACAAGTGCGGAAAATCTGCTTTCTCAACATGAATTGTCTAATATCTTTCAAATCTGAGCAAAACCGCCCAAAGCTCTCCAGGAAAGATTTCCCGTCCCTGAGATTCTCTTTGATCTCCGGGTTTTGGACGCTGCCAAGTAACTCGTAGAGCTTCCCTTAGCAAGTTATTGCTGGAAGCTTAAGAGTAATAGCTCGTAGAGCTCTTCGGAATCGATGAGCTAGAGGAATTCCGACGCGGGGTGCAGCTAGTTGGCCGACCGGGCCCCGACGGACAATGTGCGAACTTTAGGTAGGTTGGAGAAACTTTGTGAGAGATTTGAACATTGATTTTGAGAATCGGTATTTTTCGCACTTGTAATTGGTTATTTCGCGCTTGCCAATAAAATTCTCAGGCCCGTAGGGGCAGTATTGCTATCAAAACACTTGGCGGAACCATCTTTAGATGAAAACATAAAACGTGTTTTTTCTAGTTTTTGTGGGTCTTACTCCAGACTCTTCCTGCATATCTACTGAGGAGCGCCGTGCGAGAAAAGAGCTCTACGAGGACCCCGGCGGTGACCTGGTTGACGGTTTACCGCCGGTTCCAGTACTGGACGCCGGCGGTAAACCGTCAACCTTCCTTACCGCCGGGGGACTCGTAGAGCTTCCTGAGCATGTATAATGTCGAAAAAAAATTGCAGAGAACAATAGTTTTTCATCCTAAACGATTTCAGACCTCTCGATGCAACAGCCAAACGCCCCTCATGCTTCTGGATCGTTCTCTGTGCGCACGAGCTCCGTAGCTCTCCTACAGCCCGAGTTACGTGCGAAAATCGGCAGCACCTCTCAAGATCACTCGAACAATAGAGATAGTTTCGCGAATCTAGCTCGAGTATCAGACCGAGTTCAGACATCTGAATGCAACAGGCAGACACGCCTGATGTCTCCGAATGGATTCCTGTGATTACCAGCCCTGCAGCCCCCTTACAGCCCGAGTTAAGTGCAGAAAATCGACAGCAGCTCTGAAGATGACTCGAAGAATACGAATAGTTTCGCGGACCCAGCTCGGGCAGCAGGTCGAGTTCACGGCTCTGAATGCGAGAGGTGGACGCATGTCTCCGAATCGATTTCAGTGATTACCAACCCTGCAGCCCCCTTACAGCTCGAGTTAAGCAGAAAACGGACAGCACCTCTCAAGATGACTCGACACATACGAATAGTTTTGCGAACCTAGCTCGGGCAGCACACCGAGTTCCGAGCTCTGGATTCGGCAGGCGGACGCGTCTGATGTCTCCGAATCGATTCCTGTGAGTACGAGCCCTGTAGCCCCCCTACAGCCCGAGTTAAGTGCAGAAAACTGTCAGCACCTCTCAAGATGACTCCAACAACACAAATAGTTTCGCGGACCTAGCTCGGGCAGCAGACCGAGTTCAGACCTCTAGATGGAAGAGACGAACGCGCCTGATGATTCGCAATCGATTTCTGTGAGAATGAGCTCTGTAGCTGCCTTACAGCACGAGTTAAGTGCAGAAAATCGACAGCAGCTCTGAAGATGACTCAAACAATACATATAGTTTCGCGGACCCAGCTCGGGCAGCAGGCCGAGTTCAGGGCTCTGAATGCGAGAGATGGACGCGACTGATGTCTCCGAATCGAGTTCAGTGATTACCAACCCTGCAGCCCCCTTACAGCTCGAGTTAAGCAGAAAACAGACAGCACATCTCAAGATGACTCGAACAATACGAATAGTTTCGCGAACCTAGCTCGGGCAGCACACCGAGTTCCGAGCTCTGGATTCGGCAGGCGGACGCGTCTGATCTCTCCGAATCGATTCTGAGTACGACCGTGTAGTCCCCCTACAGCCCGAGTTAAGTGCAGAAAAACTGTCAGCATCTCTTAAGATGACTCCAACAACACAAATAGTTTCGCGGACCTAGCTCGGGCAGCAGACCCAGTTCAGACCTCTAGATGGAAGAGACGAACGCGCCTGATGATTTGCAATCGATTTCTGTGAGAATGAGCTCTGTAGCTGCCTTACAGCCCGAGTTAAGTGCAGAAAATCGACAGCAGCTCTGAAGATGACTCAAACAATACGAATAGTTTCGCGGACCCAGCTCGGGCAGCAGGCCGAGTTCAGGGCTCTGAATGCGAGAGATGGACGCGACTGATGTCTCCGAATCGAGTTCAGTGATTACCAACCCTGCAGCCCCCTTACAGCTCGAGTTAAGCAGAAACCGGACAGCACATCTCAAGATGACTCGATAAATACGAGTAGTTTTGCGAACCTAGCTCGGGCAGCACACCGAGTTTCGAGCTCTGGAATCGGCAGGCGGACGCGTCTGATGTCTCCGAATCGATTCCTGTGAGTACGACCCCTGTAGCAACCCTACAGCCCGAGTTAAGTGCAGAAAACTGTCAGCATCTCTTAAGATGACTCCAACAACACAAATAGCTTCGCGGACCTAGCTCGGGCAGCAGACCCAGTTCAGACCTCTGGATGGGAGAGACGAACGCGCCTGATGATTCGCAATCGATTTCTGTGAGAATCAGCTCTGTGACTGCCCTACAGCTCGAGTTAAGTACAAAATACCGACAACGCGAATCAAGATAACTCGAAACAACCGATCCTGCCGCGATGCTTTTTTGCAGAAATATTTACCCGATCGAGCTGAGATTAAGATGGCGAGCGGGAATGAGATCGAATATGGTCAGAAAAAATACTAGAGCTCAAACGAATTGTTGAATTTCAAGAACAAAATTTTCAACCGACCAAAAGTCAGCAAAAGGTCCGTCGAGATTTTTCTGGCCAACTAGCTCTCCAGCGCGCCGGAATTACTCTAAGCTTCCAGCAACTAGCTAAGGGAAGCTCTACGAGTCAAGCCGGAGAGCGAAGGACGGGAAATCTTTCCTGGAGAGCTGTGGGAAGCTCCCCTGCAGCGCTGCCGAAGCGCTAGCAGAAACGCTTCCGTGCCTGCACGCTTCCACGCGCGCCTGCACGCGTGCAGGCACGCGTGGAAGCTCGCCGGAAGCTCTCCCGGACACGTCGCCGGCTCGCCGGAGCTGCTGCGGAAAGGAGCTCCTGGCGGGCACCACCACCGTCCGGCTTCTGATCTTAAACCCTTTAGCTCTCAGCGAGCTCTCTCTCCGGGAATGAAAACCAAAAAATCTTGATTTTTCCGGTTTTTCTGCTCTCGCTTCAGAAGCTTCCTTCACTGGGCGCCGGCGGTAAACCATCAACCTTGGTTACCGCCGGGAGACTCGTAGAGCTTCCTAGCTCGACTTAAGTTGAGAAAACCGACAGCACCTACCAACATTCCGACTCATAGTGAATATTGTTTGACCTCTGAATGCGACAGGCGGACGCGTCTGATGTCTGCGAATCGACTCCTGTCATTACCAGCCCTGCAGCCCCCCTACAGCCCGAGTTAAGTGCAGAAAACCGACACCACCTCTCAGGATGACTCGAACAATACAATAGTTTCGCGGACCTAGTTCGGGCAGCAAACCGAGTTCCGAGCTCTGGATTCGACAGGCGGACGCGCCTGATCTCTTCAAATCGATTCCTGTGACAACGAGCACTGTAGCCACCCTCAGCGCGAGTTGAGTGAAGAAAACCGAGAGCACTTCTCAAGATGACTCGACCAATACGAATAATTTCGCGATTCTAGCAGACCGAGTTCAGAGCTATGGATTCGACAGACAAGCGCAACTGATGATTCTGAATCGGTTTCTGTAAATATCAGCTCTGTAGCTGTCCTACAGCTCGAGTTAAGTGAAAACCGAGAGTTCCTGTCAAGATGACTCGAATAATACGAATAGGTTTGCGGACCTAGCTCGGCTAACAGACCGAGTTCAGACCTCTGGATTCAACAGGCGAACGCGCCTAATCATTCCACATCGATTAGCTGTGCCTACCAGCTCTGTAGCTGTCCTAAAGCTCGAGTTATGTTCAGAAAACCGTCAGCGCGTATCAAGATGACTCGAAACGGCCGATCCCGCCACAGTGCTTTTCGATAGAATATTCACCCGATCGAGCTGAGATCAAGATGGCGAGCGGGAATAAGATCGAATATCACGGGAAAAAATACTAGAGCTCTAACGAATTGTCAAATTTCGAGAACAAAATTTTCAACCGACCAAAAGTCAGCAAAAGTTCCGTCGAGATTTTTCTTGCCAACTAGCTCTCCAGCGCGCCGGAATTACTCTTAAGCTTCCAGCAACTAGCTTAGGGAAGCTCTACGAGTCACCTCGTAGAGCTCTTCGGCATCGATGAGCTAGAGAAATTCCGGCTCGGGGGGGAGCAAGTTGGCCGACCCGGCCAGAAAGGACAAAGTACCTCGTAGAGCTCTTCGGCATCGATGAGCTAGAGGAATTCCGGCGCGGGGTGGAGCTAGTTGGCCGACCCGGCCAGAAAGGACAAAGTGATAGGGGGCTCCCCTGGGGTGCTGCAGAAGCGCTGCCAGAATCGCTTCCATGCGTGCCTGCACGCACGCAGGCACGCGTGGAAGCTTGCCGGACGCTCTCCCGGACGCCCTGCCGGGCCGACGGGGTTTCTGTGAGGCCTGTGGACCGCCGTGGAGGAGCTCCTGGCGGGCACCACCACCGTCCAGCTTCTATTCTTAAACCCTTTAGCTCTCAGCGAGCTCTCCGGGAATTACTCTTAATCTTCCAGCAACAACTTGCTCAGGGAAGCTCTACAAGTTACTGGGCGCCGGCGGTAAACCGTCAACCTTTGTTACCGCCGGGGGACTCGTAGAGCTTCCTGACAACATATAATGTCGAAAAAAAATACACACAAAAAATATTTGTTTAGCCCAAGCAATTTCAGACCTCTCGGATGCAACAGCCGAGCGCCCCCGATGCTTCTGGATTGTCTTCTGCACGAGCTCTGTAGCTCTTGCACAGCCCAAGTTACGTGCGTAAATCGACAGCACCTCTCAAGATGACTCGAACAATACGAATAGTTTGGCAAACCTAGCTCGAGTATTAGACCGAGTTCAGACCTCTGCATGCGACAGGCGGACGCGTCTGATGTCTCTGAATCGATTCTTGTGATTAACAGCCCTGCAGCCCCCCCCTACAGCACGAGTTAAGTGCAGGAAACCGACAGCACCTCTCAGGATGACTCGAACAATACGAATAGTTTCGCGAACCTAGTTCGGGCAGCAGACAGGAGTTCGCAGCTCTGGATTCGAAAGGCGGACGCGGCTGATGTCTCCGAATCGATTCCAGTGATTACCAGCCATGCAGCCCCCCTACAGCCCGAGTTAAGTGCAGAGAACCGACAGCATCTCTCAAGATGACTGGAACAATACGAATAGTTTCGCGATTCTAGAGCAGATAGCAGACCGAGTTCAGAGCTATCGATTCGACAGACAACGGCCGCTGATGATATCGAATCAGATTCTACGTATCAGCTCTGTACCTGTCCTGTAGCTCGAGATAAGTACAGAAAACCGAGAGCGTCTCTCAAGATGACTCGAATAATACGAATAGGTTTGCGGACCTAGCTCGGCTAGTAGACAGAGTTCAGACCTCTGGGTTCAACAGACGAACGCGCCTGATCATTCTCAATCGATTAGCTGTGCTTACCAGCTCTGTAGATGTCCCGAAAGCTCGAGTTATCTTGAGAAAACCATCAGCGCGTATCAAGATGACTCGAAACGGCTGATCCCTCCGCAGTGCTTTTTGGCAGTAAAAGGTACCCGATCGAGCTGAGATCAAGATGGCGAGCGGGAATAAGATCGAATATCACGGGAAAAAATACTAGAGCTCTAACGAATGGTTGAATTTCGAGAACAAAATTTTCAACCGACGAAAAGTCACCAAAATGTTCGTCGAGATTTTTCTTGCCAACTAGCTCTCCAGCGCCCCGGAATTACTCTGAAGCTTCCAGCAATAACTTGCTAAGGGAAGCTCTACGAGTTACTAGCTCCACCCCGCGCCGGAATTCCTCTAGCTCATACCTCGTAGAGCTCTTCGGCATCGATGAGCTAGAAGAATTCCGGCGCGGGGTGGAGCCCGACCAAAAGACAATGTGACAACTTTTGGTTGGCTTTGCAATTTTTCAAAGATAGTTGACAATTCATTTTTAGAAAGCAGATTTTCCGTACCTGTAAACGACTATCAGGGCCTCTTTGTCTTAGTATGAGCTCTGTAGGCGCACTTTCACTATGAAAACACTTGGCTGAACCAACTTGATGTCGACACGAAACTGGGCGCCGGCGGTAAACCGTCAACCTTTGTTTTTTGCGGCTTTGCGAGGCTCCTACTGGCCCTAGGGCCACGAGCAAGCACGAGGTCAGGTGTCTTCAGGAAGCGAAAGCTCTTATTCGAACATAAAGTCAAGACAACCCAGAAGCAGCGAAGCTGCGATGAATCATCAATCACAAATATGAGCGAAAGAGCAGAACGCACACAGAAATGAATCAAAATGCAGTCAACTAATCATGCAAGAGAAATGGAGAACTCTCAGCGAAGCTGAGTATATCATAGTCAGGGAAAGAAACAACGAATTGAGAAACTGCAACTATCAAGTCTGTGGTAACCATAGAGCTGCCTGTGGGAGCGCAGTCACGATGCACTCCAAAGCACTGAGTTCTGTATCAGTAACAGTTGTAGTTGGACAAATAAGCCAAGCCCTCTCAAAAACTGACTTCCATATCAGCTGAGCGGGGTCCCGTCGATCCCAAAACCGTGGTTTGAGGCCTATGTCTATCCAGCAACCGCACCCACATCCCTCAGACGACACGCCGCCATCGAAACCAGCCCGAATAGCAGCAGCAACGTAAAATTCTGTCTCATAATCATGTGTAAACGGACTACATTCTGAACTAAATATCTGGCCCTCTCGGGCCTGGTGTGTAAGGACGTCGGCTCGAGTATTCCACTCCCGAAAATCATGACGAACTAGATCCATCCCCGCCGCTGGAGGTCGTATATTATAGCAGCTACAAAGCCCATCAAGCGTATTGATTATTTTCGATATTCTATCAGCATATGATCTATTATCTGCACGCCACCGTCCCGTAGCCCAGCTAACCACGAGGAGCGAGTCACCCACCACCTCCAGAGGGATTCCAGGGGCCTCCAGGTTCCAACGAGTTGCTTTCATATTATGAAGGGCAATGCGCTTTGCAAGTTTCTCAGCAGCCATCGGACTATCATCCGTGCTCACCTGAATTTCACCATGCACTGAGGGCGCCAAGTAGGCGGGCGAACTCACAGGTCCACACGTCGACACCTCCTGGAAACATCGAAGCATGCTCTGTGTACAAAGGTGCGTGACATATTGCATAAATCCAAGCTGGGAAACTGTGAACTGAACCCACCAATCATCCCCGAAAAACTCAGCTAATGTATATTGCCATGATCTCTGGCCAATGCTTTCCGTCCCTCGACAGCGACGCTTGTAGGAAGAAGCCTCCGACCAGTTGCCAAAGTGTCTCATCGTCTCACTCATAAGTGTGCGATTGCGATCAGAGTACGGTCCAAAACACAAACACGCCATACGGGAATCGCGCCATGTCCTCTCAGCCGCCTTCAAGTCGATCACTTTCTCAACAATCATGCTATTTGCGAAACTTGCAATGTCTTTTGCGAAATTCCAGTGCAACATCAGATAACGCTGTACAAGAGAGGAGTACCCAGCCTTTAAGAAACGATCCCGTGCAACATGATACCTCCTTTCCTGATAAGCTTGCTCCGTTTCCATCGGCCCTTTCCGAGACGAGATCATCATCTTCAGGCACTTCCCTTCGAAGGAATGGAGAAACGAAAGAGTATGAGAATCTGCAGTGGTGGTCTCCATACCGTACAAAGCCAAGCTCTGGACTCTATCCTGGTATCTCCGAAGCTTATCCTTGAGGGGGATACAATTCGACCTGAAATACCCTGCCTGGGAGTAAAATGCACGGCGAGCACAGTCCAGGCGAAAGGATACATCACGATGTACAGGACAATTATATTCACTATGCAGCTGCGTGCCAAGTACGTCCATAGAAACGACCCGACGGTAACATAACTCATCAATCTGCTGCACTGCATTCCTCCCACCACATGCATCAGAGAAAATCGGGATTTTCAGATCCATCGAACGTGGAATGTTCCCGTCCTCATCCAAGACAGCGGGAGCTCCACACACCATGTACTTCAGCGATGTGGGTTTCCATCGCATCGAGAAACTGTAAAGTGGAAGTGTCAAATCTCTTACCATTCGAGTAAGCTCCTCACGGCTACGGCTGACGAGGTACACGTTATCTGCCCAGATAAAATGATTCACCACCGACCGATGCTCCGTCCCGAAATCAACCGCATACCCCAGGCCCTGAACGTCCCAATTATGGATAACGTCACCCCACATGGCAGCAATAATGAGGTTAAAGCCCAAGGGCCCTTCTGGGCCTCCAGTCCTAATACAGGTGTCCCACTGGATGTTATCAATCTCCAACCCATCATAGTAGAGGCAGCCCGTGCTATGCGATAACGGATCCAGAAACGCGTGCTGTAAATATGCAGGGACACGTGCATGCTCTAGACCCTTATGAACGTTCTGTATCGTGCAGTTGTCAAAGGCCTGGTATATGTCCATGTCCGCAACGTACAGACACTCTCGCTTTCCCCACTTGTCCCCGTGCATACACATATTAGTAAGGCTACTCGTGATATGAGATGTGCTGTGACCCTGACGGAACCCATAGAGGCCCAGAGGATGAAATAGCTTAGACGCCTCCACGTGCTGCTCGACCAGGATGACCACACACGCCGAGAACCAACGAGTTATACTATTCTGCAAGCACAAGAGTCGAGCATCCGCCAAGTTCGTGATCCCCTTTAGTTTAGGCATATATGCAATAAGTATATCCCTCCATCGAACAGGGTACTGGACAGCCAGCTTCAAGAGAGAGTCGAAAATCTGTTGAATATGCCGAAGTGTGCACCATGGGAGAAGCTTGAGCATTTCACAAGGCACGCGATCAGGTCCTGTTGCACGTCGCGTTCGAAGACGAGCCCTCGCTGCACAACATATCGACATCGTAATACTTCGAACGATCTGGCCACCCTTGATCTCCTCCTCCGCCTTCCTCCTGATCTCCTCCATCAAGTTGCTATTCTCCTCCCTCCTACGCTGTGATGTGACCTTCCCCTTAACATGCTCCTCCAACTTCTCCTTCAAGATATATCTATCCTCCGTCTCCCATCCATCTACCACCACATGTTTGATACGATGTCGAACCTTACGACGAGTCGGGGGTACAGCCCATTCAAGAAGATCACGCCGATACTGTCTCCTCCAAACATTGGCAGCTGCTCTGAGTCCCTTTTTCTCTGGACCGTTCTGAAGGGACCGAATCCGCTCTTCGAGACGCGCGAGCTCAGGCGGGCGAGTAGGCGCCCGAGGCCGGGCAGCTGAGGCCGTGGAGAAATCCACATCCTCCTGCGTAAATGCTTTCAAAATAACAGGAGCGGTCTCTGTCACGTCCTGTGGTCGTGTCGACGCAGCCGGAGGGGAACCACATCCAGCAAACACGGCACCACAAAACTCGAGGTCAACCCTTTCCCTCCCTATCATCTCGTCCGCATACGTCTGAGCCCGCCATCCCACCAAAGAAGGTTCCCTATGCACACGCTCGACTGTCCAATCAGTCCTGCCAGGACTGGGCTGTCGTACTGTGCATATAACTAGAGCATGATCGGCAAGTCTACTACGATTATGAGTTCCACCGCTGCGATACTTGAAATCAATCTTACACTCCTGCACCTCCCACCCCATCGGAACCATCACATAGTCTAAGACTCTCCTCATCGATCTAGTCCGAGAACGATTTCGCTCTTGTCCCCAGGGCTCCCAGGTCGGGCGACGACGGTCGAAGGTGTTGGCAGCCAGCAATCCCCAGGTCTGCATAAAGGTCAGCAAGTTATCCGTCAACATCTGCCTCCTATCCTTCCTCTCCCTCTCCGCCTTCCCCTCAGATCCCGTCCTCCTCCATGATTTCGTCCCCGTCCCAGTGGCAGCATAACCCTGACCTGCAACCTCAAGCTGAACAAGTGGTGGCAACTCAACATTGGCATCCGCAAGCAAACAAAAGCTGGCCTGACGATATTTCTGCTTCAAGAGACGGATCTGACCCTCCAACTCCCCCAGCATTTCTGCCGATTCAAGATCACACTGATCACGATCATGATGTGGAAAATAAGCTGAACATATGATCACCTGAGACGCCTCCGTTCCAAACACACCCAAGACAAATCTATCGCAGGCTGTAACGCTTTCGCGCAGGAGTGAGGCCCACCCATGGGCATACAACAAACCTGCACGTCTATCCCTGGAAGGTTTAAATACCAACCGAGTCTATCTAATTCAGCTGAGTCAAAGAACTCACACTCTTGCAAACCGAAAATTGAAGAGGCTCCTATCTTTCTCAGAGATGTTAGAACCTCGGTCCCACGTGAATTGGAAGCACCCGAATTACCCACATTCCATGTTCCGATACGAAGTCCCTTACTCCAATATCGTTTTTGTCACTGGCGTCTGTTGACCTCACTCTCTAGCAGCTGCTTAGTGACCGCCGCCACCGTAGGAAATGCGCTGACAACCTGCTGCCACTGCGGCTCATGCACCTCCCAAGTATTACGAGCTGAAGTGAATGTTGCAATATTGATGGGACGCACAGCACCACTGGCGACGGTCCATATCAACGATCGCGGTGGTCCAATTTCTCCTCTCACTTCGATCTGAGCGTGCTGTTGTGTCATCGTTCTGAAAGCTCCGCAAAACCTCGCAACTGCTTTTACGTGATCCCTTTTCCAAGGTGCGCACTCGATTTGAACACGAAGATTTGCTCCTGGAAACTGAATCGCAAGGCCCACTACCAAGACTGCGGGTAAAGGCAAACCAATGTGCCCATCCACCGTATTCTTAATGATTGCATCCCACTTCTTTTTAATCGTCCAAAGCAAGTCCCTATTAGTATTTGGTTTGAATTTGATCTTGACACTGCCAAACATATACCTGCCCGAATTGATACGCTCCGTTGCTTCACGATCGACTGCATCTTTCTCGAATTGGTTGCATCGCTCCAAGCAATTGTCGATAAGTTTTTGGCAATCACTCCACGTTAAAAGTTGCTCAGCCCGCGCGCCATGATCAGACCAATTCGTGACCCATCCCTTCAACTCAATGTATGTCGGTCTGAAATCCTGAAAACGCGAACTGGAAGATAAGCCAGGCGGTCCACCGCCTCCACTACCTCCACCTGCCGTAGAACGAGAAACGTCTGATCCAGCACCACTTCCATTACGCGCTTGACGAAGGGCCTCTTCAAACTTATTCATCCTTTCCTCCATCTTATTAGCTCTGTCATCGTGCTTCTGCAGTGTATTCTCCACGGATTTGATATGATTATTTGTGTTCTGAATGGTCTGTAAAATCTCCTCCTTACTATCCTCTGCTTTGAAGAAATGATCCATCACGAACCGCTCAAACCCAGTGGTGGCAGTTTTCATCAACTCCTCACGTTGTTTTTGAATATCACCTCCATTCCTCGGTCGCTTGTTCTCTTTATTTGGGTCCGCAGCACCATTCATATTTGCATCAACCGAAAAAGATGTGCCCAACATTATTACTTCTGAAATCTGTGATGGAAATCCCCACTTGTTTAGAAATGCTTGATCGTCCTCACGCTGTCGTTTTCCTGATGCCCGTTCCAAAGATCTTAAATCGGCAGCGTCCCAAGGTTCAAATTGATCCAAATAGTCGAAGTGATCCACACGATCTTCACGAGGTGTAAATGGGCGGTCAAGATCTTGACTTGTATTCTGATACCACTGAGCAACTGTTTCGTTCCAACGCCCCAATCCAATTGCTTCCAACAAAGCTTGCCTCGACTCGGGTGTGTCGTACGACGTGGTCCCAAATACTTGCACGAAGAGTTACGATATGCTCTTCAGGCTCTGCTAATCACTACCGCTGGCCTTGGCGGAGGTAGCCCAGGCAGGACAAAGCCAGCGGGTCCGTGACCTTGAGCCGATACGTTACTTGAGCCAGGGGGACTCGTAGAGCTTCCTGACAACATATAATGTCGAAAAAAATTACACTGAAAAAATAATGTTTCAGCCCAAGCAATTTCAGACCACTCGGATGCAACAGCCGAACGCCCCCGATGCTTCTAGATTGTCTTCTGTAGGAGCTATGTAGCTCTCCTACAGCCCGAGTCACGTGCGTAAATCGACAGCACCTCTCAAGATGACTCGAACAATACGAATAGTTTGCCAAACCTAGCTCGAGTATCAGACCGAGTTCAGACCTCTGCATGCGACAGGCGGACGCGTCTGATGTCTCTGAATCGATTCTTGTGATTAACAGCCCTGCAGCCCCCCCCCCCCCTACAGCCCGAGTTAAGTGCAGGAAACCGACAGCACCTCTCAGGATGACTCGAACAATACGAATAATTTCGCGGACCTAGTTCGCGCAGCAGACAAAGTTCGCAGCTCTGGATTCGAAAGGCGGAGGCGCCTGATGTCTCCGAATCGATTCCAGTGATTACCAGCCATGCAGACCCCCTACAGCCCGAATTAAGTGCAGAGAAACAAAAGCATCTCTCAAGATGACTCGAACAATACGAATAGTTTCGCGATTCTAGATCGGGCAGCAGACCGAGTTCAGAGCTCTGAATTCAACAGACAACGGCCACTGATGATTCTGAATCAGATTCTGTACGTATTAGCTCTGTAGCTGTCCTGTAGCTCGAGTTAAGTACAGAAAACCCAGAGCATCTGTCAAGATGACTCGAATAATACGAATAGGTTTGCGGACCTAGTTCGGCTAGCAGACCGAGTTGAGACCTCTGGTTGCAACAGACGAACGCGCCTGATCATTCTGAATCGATGAGCTGTGCTTACCAGCTCTGCAGCTGTCCTGAAGCTCGAGTTATCTCGAGAAAACCGACAGCGCGTAACAAGATGACTCGAAAGGGCCGATCCCGCCCGTGTGCTTTTTGGCAGTAAAAGGTACCCGATCGAGCTGAGATCAAGATGGCGAGCGGGAATAAGATCGAATATCACGGGAAAAAATACTAGAGCTCTAACGAATGGCTGAATTTCGAGAACAACATTTTCAACCGACCAGAAGTCACCAAAAGTTCCGTCGATATTTTTCTTGCCAACTAGCTCTCCAGCGCCCCGGAATTACTCTTAAGCTTCCAGCAATAGCTTGCTAAGGGAAGCTCCACGAGTTACTTGATAGCGTTCAAAACCCGGAGAGAAGCGACTCTTTGGGGACGGGAATCTTTCCTGGACAGCTCTGGGAAGCTCCCCTGCAGCGCTGCCGAAGCGCTGGCAGAAACGCTTCCTTGCGTGCCTGCACGCGCGCAGGCACGCGTGGAAGCTTGCCGGAAACTCCCCCGGACCAGTTGCCAGGCCGCCGGAGCCGCTGTGGACCGCCGTGGAGGAGCTGAAGGCAGGCACCGCCACCGTCCGGCTTCTAATCTTAAACCCTTTAGCCCTCAGCGAGCTCCCCGGGAAAAATCAATGTTTCCCTTTTTCGAGAAATGCTTCCAGAAGATCTCTCTTTCGACTGGGCGCCGGCGGTAAACCGTCAACCTTCGTTACCGCCGGGGGACTCGTAGAGCTTCCTGACAACATATAATGTCAAAAAAATTACACGGAAAAAATAATTTTTCAGCCCAACCAATTTCAGACCTCTCGGATGCAACAGCCGAACGTCCCAGATGCTTCTGGATTGTCTTCTGTACGAGTTCTGTAGCTCTTCTACAGCCCGAGTTGTGTGCGTAAATCGACAGCACCTCTCAAGATGACTCGAACAATACGAATAGTTTGGCAAATCTAGCTCGAGTATCAGACCGAGTTCAAACCTCTCCATGGGACAGGCAGACGCGTCTGATGTCTCTGCATCGAGTTATGTGATAACCAGCCCTGGAGCCCCCCTAGAGCCCGAGTTATGCAGAAAACCGATAGCACCTCTGAGGATGACTCAAACACTACGAATAGTTTTGCGGATCTAGTTCTGGCAGCAGACAGAGTTCGGAGCTCTCGATTCGAAAGGAGGACGCGCCTCATATCTCCGAATCGATTCCAGTGATTACCAGCTATGCAGCCCCCCTACAGCCCGAGTGAGCGTCTGTCAAGATGACTCGAATAATACGAATCGTTTTGCGGACCTAGCTCGACTAGCAGACCGAGTTCAGACCTCTGGGTTCAACAGGCGAACGCGCCTGATCATTCTGCATCGATTAGCTGTGCTCACCAGCTCTGTAGCTGTCCTGAAGCTCGAGTTATCTTGATAAAACCGACAGCGCGTATCAAGATGACTCGAAACGGCCGATCCCGCCTGCCTGCTTTTTGGCAGTAAAAGGTACCCGATCGAGCTGAGATCGAGATGGCGAGCGGGATTAAGATCGAATATCATGGAAAAAAACTAGCGCTCTAACGAATGTTCAAATTTTGAGAACAAAATTTTCAACCGACCAAAAGTCACCAAAAGGTCCGTCGAGATTTTTCTTGCCAACTAGCTCTCCAGCGCCCCGGAATTACTCTTAAGCTTCCAGCAACAACTTGCTAAGGGAAGCTCTACGAGTTACTCTGAGAACTCTTACGGGTGAAAGGAGCTCTACGAGGTTCCCGGCGCTGACCAGGTTGACTCAGGATGATTCAAACAATACAAATAGTTTGGCGGACCTCGTTCGAGCAGCAGACAAAGTTCGGAGCTCTGGGTTCGAAAGGCGGACCGCCTGATGTCTTCGAATCGATTGCAGTCATTACCAGCCATGCAGCCCCCCTAAAGCCAAGTTAAGTGCAGAGAACTGACAACATCTCTCAAGATGACTCGAAAAATACGAATAGTTTCGCGATTCTAGATCGAGTAGCAGACCGAGTTCAGAGCTCTGGATTCAAGAAACAACGACCACTGATGATTATCGATTAGACTCTGTACGTATCAGCTCTGTAGCTGTCCTGTAGCTCGAGTTAAGTACAGAAATCCGAGACCGTCTGTCAAGATGACTCGAACTGGGCGCTGGCGGTAAACCGTCAACCTTCGTTAGCGCCGGGAGACTCCCAGAGCTTCCTAGCTCGACTTAAGTTGAGAGAACCGACAGCACCTACCAACATTCAGACTCATAGTAAATATTGTTTGATCTCTGAATGCGACAGTCGGACGCGTATGATGTCAGCGAATCGACTCCTGCCATTACCAGCCCTACAGCCCCTAAAGCCCGAGTTAAGTGCAGAAAACCGACAGCACCTCTCAGGATGACTCGAACAATACAGTAGTTTTGCAGACCTAATTCGGGCAGCAGACCGATTTGCTAACTCTACATTCGATAAGCGGACGCGCCTGATGTCTTCAAATCGATTCCTATAACCACCAGCACTGTAGCCCCCCTCAGCGCGAGTTGAGTGAAGAAAACCGAGAGCACTTCTCAAGATGACTCGATCAATACAGATAGTTTCACTAGATCAGACAGCAGACCGAGTTCAGAGCTCTGGATTCGACAGACAAACGCAACTGATGATTTTGAATCCGTTTCTGTGAATATCAGCTCTGTAGCTGTCCTAAAGCTCGAGTTAAGTACAGAAACCCGAGAGTTCCTGTCAAGATGACTCGAATAATACGAATAGGTTTTCGGATCTAGCTCGGCTAACAGACCGAGTTCAGACCTCTTGATTCAACAGGCGAGCGCGCCTAATCATTCTTCATCGATTAGCTGTGCTTACCAGATCTGTAGCTGTCCTAAAGCTCGAGTTACTTGGCAGCGTCCAAAACCCGGAGAACAAAAAAATACTTCCTGGAGAGCCTTGGGGGGTCCCCATGGGGCGCTGCGGAAGCGCTGCCAGAAACGCTTCCATGCGTCCCTGCACGCACGCAGGCACGCGTGGAAGCTTGCCGGAAGCTTTCCCGGACACGTTGCCGGGCCGCCGGAGCTTCTGCGGGGAACTTGGACCGCCGTGGGGGAGCTCCTGGCAGGCACCACCACCGTCCGGCTTCTAATCTTAAACCCTTTAGCTCTCCGCGAGCTCTCCGGGAATGTTCAAAAAAACCGTCAGCGCGTATCAAGACGGGGCGCCGGCGGCAAAAGGTCAACCTGGTTACCGCCGGGGACCTCGTAGAGCTCTTTTCTTGCCCAGCTCCTCGGAACACGTGAAGCAAGCTTAAGCGAGAGCCACAAAACTCTAAAAAAACGATCGTGCATAAATAATTTTGCGGACTTAGCTCGAGATGCGGGCAGCCAAACGCCCTTGATGATTCTGTATCGATTTCTGTGCGTACCACCTCTGTAGCTGTGCTACAGCTAGAGTTAAGTGCAGAATACCGACAGCGCCTCTAAAGAGAACTTAAGAAATACGAATAGTGTTGTGGACCTAGCTCGACTAGCAAACGAGTTCAGGCCTCTCGATGCAACAGATGCAAGCGCCTGGTGATACTGAATCAGTTTATCTGCGTACCAACTCTGTAGCTCCTCTGAATCTTGAGTTGAGCACAGAAAACTGGCATCACTGGTGAAGATAAGTTTTACGCACCTAGCTCGAGTAGCAGACCGAGTTCAGGTCTCTGGATGCAACAGGCGAACGCGCCTGATCATTCTGAATCGGTTTCTGTAAGCATCAGCTCTGTAGCTCTCGAAATCTCGAGTTAAGTACAGAAAGCCGTGAACGCGTGGCAAGATGACTCGGAACGCAGTTGGTTCCAGCAACTCTTTTGATAGTAATATTGCTGCTACGGACCTGGAAATTTGACTGGCAGACGCGGCATAACCCACTACACGTCAGAAGAATACCGGATCTCAAAATAAACTGTCAAATATCTTTCAAATCAAAGCAAAACCGACCCAAGGTTATCACATTGTCTCTTTTGGTCGGGTCCGCCAACTAGCTCCACCCCGCGCCGAAATTCCTCTAGCTCATCGATGCCGACGAGCTCTACGAGGTACTTTTGGACCGCCAACGTGAAGTCGGTCCCTGGCTTCGCTCGGGAGAACTTTTCGACAGAATCAACTAAGAATTTGTGAGGTAACTTCTGTAATGGCGCCGGCGGTGAACCGTCAACCTGGACACCGCCGGGAACCTCATAGAGCTCCTGGCACGCGTCAGAGTGCTCAGCATCAAAAGAGAGGGATTCTGGAAGCATTTCTCGAAAATGAGCAAATGTGATTTTTTCTATGTCGACATGAAGTTGGTTTCGCCAAGTGTTTTGATAGTAAAAGCGTATCTACAGAGCTCATATTAAGACGAAGAGGTCCTCATAGTCGTCTACAGGTGCGAAAAATCTATTTTCTCAAAATAAATGGTCAAATATCTTTCAAATATTCACAAAACCACCCAAAAGTTACCACTTTGTCCGTTCTGGCCGGGTCGGCCAACTAGCTCCACCCCGCGCCGGAATTCCTCTAGCTCATCGATGCGAAGAGCTCTACGAGGTATACCAAGCTTCGCTCTGCGCAAATAGCAGCCCAAACGAATTGTTAGAACTGCAAAATCGGCTGAGCCAGGCCGCGGAAGGTAGGATCGCGTCCCTTTTCGACATTTCGCAAACTGGAACCGGCGGTAAATCGTCAACCTGGCTACCGCCGGGAACCTCGTAGAGCTCTTTCCTTGCACGGCGACCGTCGGAACACGGAGAGAAAGCTTCTGGAGCAAGAAAAAAAAAACTCCAAAAAATCACGTTTTTCTGCTTTTACTCAAGGTCGGTTCCCCCAAGTCTTTTGCTAGTAATACTGCACCTACAGACCTGAAAAATTACTGTCAGACGCGGCAAAACCAACTACAGGTGCGAAAAATCTGCTTCCTGAAAATAAATTGTCAAATATCTTTCAAACATTCGCAAAACCACCCAAAAGTTGCCACATTGTCCGCCTCGGCCGGGTGGGCCAACTTGCTCCACCCCGCGCCGGAATTCCTCTAGCTCATCGATGTCGAAGAGCTCTACGAAGTACTAGCTCCACCCTGTCGCCGAATTCCTCTAGCTCTTCGAGCATCAGAGCTCTACGAGGCATGACTCAAAACTGGGCGCCGGCGGTAAACCGTCAACCTTTCTTACCGCCGGGGGACTCGTAGAGCTTCCTGACAACATATAATGTCGAAAAAAATTACACCGAACAAATAGTTTTTCAGCCCAAGCAATTTCAAACCTCTAGGATGCAACAGCCGAACGCCCCCGATGCTATGAATTGTCTTCTGTACGAGCTCTGTAGCTCTCCTACAGCGCCGAGTTACGTGCGTAAATCAACAGCAGCTCTCAAGATAACTCGAACAATACGAATAGTTTGGCAAAGCTAGCTCGATTATCAGACCGAGTTCAGACCTCTGCATGCGACAGCCAGACGCGTCTGTTGTCTCTGAATCGATTCCTGTGATTACCAGCCCTGCAGCCCCCCCTACAGCCCGAGTTAAGTGCAGGAAACCGACAGCACCTCTCAGGATGACTCGAACAAAACGAATAGTTTCGCGGACCTAGTTCGGGCAGCAGACAGAGTTCGGAGCTCTGGATTCGAAAGGCAGACGCGCCTGATGTCTCCGGATCGATTCCAGTGATTACTAGCCATGCAGCCCCCCTACAGTCCGAGTTAAGCGCAGAGAAACAAAAGCATCTCTCAAGATGACGCGAACAATACGAATAGTTTCGCGATTCTAGATCGGACAGCAGACCGAGTTCAGAGCTCTGGATTCAACAGACAACGGCCACTGATAATTCTGAATCACATTCTGTACGTATCAGCTCTGTAGCTGTCATGTAGCTAGAGTTAAGTACAGAAAACCGAGAGCGTCTGTCAAAATGACTCGAATAATACGAATAGGTTTGCGGACCTAGCTCGACTAGCAGACCGAGTTCAGACCTCTGGGTTCAACAGGCGAACGCGCCTGATCATTCTGAATCGATTAGCTATCCTGACCAGCTCTGTAGCTGTCCTAAAGCTCGAGTTATCTTGAGAAAACCGACACCGCGTGAGAAGATGACTCGAAACAGGCGATCCCGCCTGCCTGCTTTTTGGCAGTAAAAGGTACCCGATCGAGCTGAGATCAAGACGGCGAACGGGAATGAGATCGAACTGGCGCCGGCGGTGAACCGTCAACCTGGTCACCGCCGGGAACCTCGTAGAGCTTCTTGTATCCGGAAAGCTGAGGATTAAAGGGAGAGCTTCTGGGAGCTTTTCTACAAAAACTTCAAGTTGAGATTTTTCGGAGTGAACATCAAGTCGGTTGCTCCAAGTGAAATGGTACTGAAAATGGCTCTAGAGGGCTGAGCTGCTCAGGGAACAAAGTTTATATGTCAATGCTCGGAGTAAACATCTGCTTTCTCAAAATGAATTGTCAAATATCTTTCAAAAAAATGCAAAACCTACCAAAAGTTAACACTTTGTCCTTTCTGGCCGGGTCGACCAACTAGCTCCACCCCGCGCCGGAATTCCTCTAGCTCATCAATGCCGAATAGCTCTACGAGGTATATCACGGGAAAAAATACTAGAGCTCGAACGAATGTTCTAATTTTGAGAACAAAATTTTCAACCAACCAAAAGTCAGCAAAAGGTCCGTCGAGATTTTTCGTGCCAACTAGCTCTCCAGCGCGCCGGACTGGGCGCCGGCGGTAAACCGTCAACCTTTGTTACCGCCGGGGGACTCGTAGAGCTTCCTGACAACATATAATGTCGAAAAAAATTGCAGAGAACGAATAGTTTTTCAGCCCAACTCGAGTATCAGACCGAGTTCAGACCTCTGAATGCGACAGACGGACGCGTCTGATGTCTCCGAATCGATTCCTGTGATTACCCGCCCTGCAGCCTCCCTACAGCCCGAGTTAAGTGCAGAACGCCGACAGTAGCTCTCAAGATGACTGGAAGAATACGAACAGTTTCGTGATTCTGGATCGCGCAGCAGACCGAGTTCAGAGCTCTGGATTCGACAGACAAACGCGACTGATGATTCTGAATCGGTTTCTGTAACTATCAGCCCTGTAGCTGTCCTATAGCTCGAGTTAAGTACAGGAAACCGAGAGCGCCTATCAAGATGATTCGAATAATACGAATAGGTTTGCGGACCTGGCTCGGCTAGCAGACCGAGTTCAGACCTCTGGTTGGAACAGCCGAACGCGCCTGATGATTCTGAGTCGATGAGGCGTGCTTACCAGCTCTGTAGCTGTCCTATATCTCGAGTTAAGTTCAGAATACCGACAGTGCGAATCAAGATGACTTGAATAATACGAATAGGTTTGCGGACCTAGCTCGGCTAGCAAACCGAGTTCAGAGCTCTGGATTCAACAGGCGAACGCACCTAATCATTCTACATCGATTAACTGTGCTTACCAGCTCTGTAGCTGTCCTACAGCTCGAGTTAAGTACAAAATACCGACAACGCGTATCAAGATGACTCGAAACGGCCGATCCCGCCCGTGTGCTTTTTGCCAGTGAAAGATACCCGATCGAGCTGAGATCAAGATGACGAGCGGGAATAAGATCGAATATCACGGGAAAAAATACTAGAGCACAAACGAATTGTTGAATTTCGAGAACAAAATTTTCAACCGACCAAAAGTTGTAAAAGTTCAGTTCTTTTTTTTCGAGCCAACTAGCTCTCCAGCGCGCCGGAATTACTCTTAAGCTTCCAGCAACTAGCTTAGGGAAGCTCTACGAGTCAATTACTGGGCGCCGGCGGTAAACCGTCAACCTTGGTTACCGCCGGGAAACTCGTAGAGCTTCCTAGCTCGACGTAAGTTGAGAAAACGGACAGCACCTACCAACATTCCGACTCATAGTGAATAGTGTTTGACCTCTGAATGCGACAGACGGACGCGTCTGATGTCTGCGAATCGACTCCTGTCATTACCAGCCCTGCAGCTCCCTACAGCCCGAGTTAAGTGCAGAAAACCGACAGCACTTCTCAGGATGACTCGAACAATACAGTAGTTTCACAGACCTAATTGGGGCAGCAGACCGAGTTCCGAGCTCTGGATTCGACAGGCGAACGCGCCTGATGTAATCAAATCGATTCCTGTGACCACAAGCACTGTAGCCCCCCTCAGCGCGAGTTGAGTGAAGAAAACCGAGAGCACTTCTCAAGATGACTCGACCAATACGAATAGTTTCGCGATTCTAGATTGGGCAGCAGACCAAGTTCAGAGCTCTGGATTCGACAGACGAACGCAACTGATGATTCTGAACCGGTTTCTGTAAATATCAGCTCTGTAGCTATCTTACAGCTCGACTTAAGTACAGGAAATCGAGAGTTCCTGTCAAGATGACTCGAATAATACGAATAGGTTTGCGGACCTAGCTCGGCTAACAGACCGAGTTCAGACCTCTGGATTCAACGGGCGAACGCGCCTAATCCTTCTACATCGATTAGCTGTGCTTACCAGCTCTGTACCTGTCCTAAAGCTCGAGTTATGTTCAGAAAACCGTCAGCGCGTATCAAGATGACTCAAAACGGCCGTTCGATCAAATATCACGGGAAAAAATACTAGAGCTCTAACGAATGCTCAAATTTTGACACCAAAATGTTCAACCGACCAAAAATCATCAAAACTGGGCGCCGGCCGGTAAACCGTCAACCTTGGTTACCGCCGGGAGACTCGTAGAGCTTCCTAGCTCGACTTAAGTTGAGAAAACCGACAGCACCTACAACATTCCAACTCATAGTGATATTTTTGGACCTCTGAGTGCAACAGGCGGACGCGTCTGCGAATCGACTTCTCTCATTACCAGCCCCGCAGCCACCCTACAGCCCGAGTTAAGTGCAGAAAACCGACAGCACCTCTTAGGATGACTCGAACAATACGAAGAGCTTTGCGGACCTAGTTCGGGCAGCAGATAGAGTTCAGAGCTCTGGATTCGACAGGCCGACGCGCTTCATGTCTTCAAATCGATTCCTGTGACCACAAGCACTGTAGCCCCCTCAGAGCGAGTTGAGAGAAGAAAACCAAGAGCACTTCTCAAGATGACTCGACCAATACGAATAGTTTCGCGATTCTAGATCGGGCAGCAAACCGACTTCAGAGCTCTGGATTCGACAGACAAACACAACTGATGATTCTGAACCGGTTTCCGTAAATATCAGCACTGTAGCTGTCCTACAACTCGAATTAAGTACATAAAATCGAGAGTTCCTATCATGATGACTCGGATAATACGAATAGGTTTACAGACCTACCTCGGCTCACAGACTGAGTTCAGACCTCTGGATTCAATAGACGAACGCGCCTAATCATTCTACATCGATTAGCTTTGCTCACGAGCGCTGTAGCTGTCCTAAAGCTCGAGTTATGTTCAGACAACCGACAGCGCATATCAAGATGGCTCAAAACGGTCGAGCTCGCCACCGTGCTTTTGATAGTAATATTCATCCGAGATCTAATATCACGGGAAAAATACTAGAGCTCTAAGGAATGGTCAAATTTCGAGAACGAAATTTTCAACCGACAGAAAATCACCAAAACAAAAGTTCCGTCGAGATTTGTCTTGCCAATTAGCTCTCCAGCGCGCTGGAATTACTCTTAGATTCCAGCAATAACTTGCTAAGGGAAGCTCTACGAGTTAGTTCCGTTCCGATTTGTCTTGCCAACTAGCTTTCCAGTGCGTTGGAACAAGGCGCCGGCGGTGAACCGTCAACCTTTCTTACCGCCGGGGTTCCTGACAATATATAATCTGGAAAAGAATTTCAGAGAACGACAAGTTTCTCAGCCCAATTATAGACCTCTCAAGATCTAACAAAACAAACGAACAGTTTTCCAATCGAGCTCGAGTATGAAATCGAGTTCAGACCTCTCAATGCGACAGGCGGAAGCGTCTGATGTCTGCGCATCGATTCCTGTGATTACCAGCTCTGCAGCCCCCATACAGCCTGACAGTTTCGCGGATCTCGGCAGACGGAGTTCGGAGCTCTCGGTTCGACGAACGGACGCGGCTGATTTCGAAATCGAGTCCTGTGACCAGTAGCACTGTAGCTCCCCCCCAGCACGATTTAAGTGGAGAAAACCGAGAGTACTTCTCGAATGACTCGAGCAATAGCAATAGATTCACGAACCTATTCGACATGAAGATGGTTCCTCCAAGTGTTTTGATAATAAACGTGCGCCTAGAGAGCTCATACTAAGACAGAGAGGCCCTCATAGTTGTTTACAGGTGCGAAAAATCTGCTTTCTCAAAATGAATTGTCGAATATCTTTAA
>CAUYUJ010022204.1:676860-688728 GCA_963575745.1 Prorocentrum cordatum
CCTCCTCCACCTCCTCGCACACCTCCCCCTCCTCGTCCCGCACCTCCCCCTCCTCCTCCCCCTCCCCCTCCTCCGCCGCGCAAAGAGCCCAACCCCGCAGCGACCCCGCCGCTCGCGCCCGGGCCGCCCGCCGCGCCCACGGCACGCGCGGCGCCGAGCACCCCGCCCTTCGCCGTCGCCGCGCCACTCCCGGCGACCCCGCCGGCATCGACGCCGCGCATCTCCCCGGACGGCGAAGCCGGAGTCTTCCGCCGCACGCGCATGGCCGTGGCCGGCGAGCTGAGGACACCATCGCCCCCTTCGCGCTCCGGCGTAAGCGGGGCACCCGCCCGGACCGGCACCGGCGCCCGCACGCTCGACCCCGCCTCGCTCTCCGCCGCGACCTCTGCAGGCTGCCGCCCCGCAGCGCGCCAACGCGCGCCGAGACCCGAGGCGCTCGCGCCGCCGGCGCCACCGCCACCGACGCCAGTCACCTCACTCCCGCCAGCTCCCACACCCCCGATGCCTGCCCCGCCCCCCCCTCCACCGCTCTGCTCATCTGGCGCCCCGCCAACCCCCGGTGCCCCCGCGTCGGCGCTCTGCCCCTGACTGCGCCCCATGCGACAGTACACCGCCATGTACGCCTCCTTCGGCTTCACGTGCGCCGGCTCGCCTCGCATCCTGCGCGGCGGCTTGTCGTCGTCAAACCAAACGTAGCCCCCGTCAGGGACGCGGCACAACGTCGTATAGTGACCGGTATGCACTGTTTGCCCATTGTGGTACACAACGCCAACCAGCTGCATCTGGGGAAGCCCATGCAGCCTCAGTTGCTCTTCGACCCACACGGGCTGCCGCGCCTCATGGCCCCTCCTCAATTGAACCACCAAAACGCGCGGCACGCCCGTGAGTCGCGTCTGCTGGTCGTGCCAAACCCGGTCGGCATCCGCGCGGCAACCCGCTGGGCAGCTCTTCTCAACTTGTTCAGGCGCGCAAAAGTCGGAGTACATTTCCGACAACATCATCGGCCCGCCGGGCCGCGCGTGGACCCGCAGCTTCAGAACATCCTCCGCCTCGTACGAGACGGACAAGTGCCCGCACTGACGGCATTTCTGCAGCTTCTCCATCACAAACCCGAACATCCGATCCACGTGCGTCACGCGCATGTTCGTCGCACGAATGCTCTCGGGGTCCCACGACGCAAAGCGTCCGGCCAACTCCTCTCCGCGGCGCGCAGCCGACATCCGCTTACCCCAATACGCAAACACATCATGCTGCTGCCACTCGTTGTCGAACTCACTGGGCTGCCCGAGGAAAACGTCCTCGCTATCAACATTCGTTCGCCGCAGCACGCTCACGGGTCCGCCCTGCCAGCGTCGCGACACCAACTGATTGTGCGTGTCCCACATCCCGCAGACGCAGCAACGCCCACTGGCCCTCTCCTCGCAATCGCCCTCCGCGTGCCATCGAAGCCAATCCCAGACGGCAGGCGTCCGCAGCATCAGCTGCGTCACGCTGACCACGTAGCAAGAATGCCCAGGCCGCGGCATCCCACGGACGGGCACGCTACTCAAGCTGTCCCACGAAGCCGCGCGAATACCATCCACGCGAGGCACGTCCATCTCTCCAGGGCTCGGCGGAGGCTGAGCCGGGCGCTCCGACGCGAACAAACTCTGCGGCCCGAACGCCGCGGACACAAGCTCTTCCCGACGGCGCTGTCTTCGGGCTGCCTCGCGTTGCTGCGTTCGCAAGTACGCCTCCCGGTTTCGGTCCTGCGCCTGCTGCCTCGCCAAGGCCGCAGCCTCCCGCCCCTGCTGCAACCGATTCTGGACCTCGGCACCCTCAGCCGGTGCGACCGATCGCGCGTCGCCTGGAGCGCGAGCCGGCAGCGTTGCGCCAGGGCCCTCATCTTATGCTCGCGAGAACCGAAGCACGCGTGGGCACGCACATACCCGAACAGCCCAAAGTGGTCTGACACATGGAATTCGCAGCCCTCGAAGAACACTTTCCCTTTCCCTACCAAATGCACCTCCGCCCAAAGCTCCGCCCCGAACATGACCCGGTCCCGTCTCTGTCCGACAGCCCCCCTCTCGCCGAGACCCGAGTAAAACTTGTTCCCGGGGCAGCCCCAAGAACGACCCTCGTACCAGGTGTCCTTCAAACGCAGCTGCTCCACGGCGGCCTGCACCTGGGAGTCCGAGCTGTTCATGTCGCCCACAATGAGCAGCCGGTCGCAACCTTCCGCGCAAGTCCTCGTAATCTTCCGAAGTATCGCGTGACGCCGCTCCCATGCCGCACCCGCGGGCAAGTGGACCGCGGCCACGTTCACCCACCCCGCGCCGCCCGCGCCCCCGCCAACGGGAACTTCGACCCGGCACAGCACGCACGGGTCCTCCCCTGACAAAGCCTTGCCTTCCGCGCGCAGACCGCGCCTCACGTACAGGTGCACGTAACCCCTGGACTCGTGCGCATGGGCCACGCCAACCAATTGGAATTCCGCCTCCAGCTCCTTGTACGCCTCCTCGCCCTCGCATTCCTGCAGAGCAACGACATCAACCCCGCGCGCCTGCCTCCAACGGAGCACTTCGCCCAGGACCGCCGCGCGCTGTCGCGGTCGCTCCAGGAGGGCGGCGCCACGGCCGAGCGATGCCCACCAGCGATATTCCACGTGGCAAACGACAACGTCGACGCGCCCTCCAGGCCCTCCTCTTCGCCAGCCTCACCCGCCGCTTCCCCTGGCACAGCCGCCCTCGGCAATCTCGCGCCCGTCGCGCTGGGCGCCGAAGCACCCGCGCGAGGCACGACGCCGAACGCGCCCAGAACGTCGCGGCATTCCTGCTCCGAAAGCAACAACTCCCTGACATCCCGCGCCCCCCGCGCGCCGACGCCCGCCCGGAACGACGCGAACGCGCCCCGCAGCACGCGACACACGTCAGGCACGAAGGACTCCGCCGACGCATCCAGCACGCCCGCATTCGCCAGGCGCCCGACACGGCCCAGCAGAAGCCCGAGCGCGCAGGCGATCCTCTGCGAAGGAACACGAACGCGCGGCGCGTCCCCGAACTCCACCGCCGGCGGGCGCCGCACAGCACTGGCACCGAGCGGTCGCAGCAGTGCGTCGATATTCCGGGCGATTCGCCCTGCCACGTCCTCCCTGCGGGCCCGATCGTGCACGCGCACTGCGAGAGACTCGGCTCGCCCGAGCGCCTCCCCCGGCCGACCAGACGTAACACTCACAAACATCCAATCCTGCGCGACACCAGATCCACTCAGTGGGTCCACGGCGACGACCATTAGCAACTCCTGCTTGTCACTCACGGAGTTCGCATCCCACACGCTCGTCCAATTGTGCGCAATCCGGGCAAAATGCTCCGGGGTCTCCTCCGCACCAACGTGCCGGCCTACCTTTGCCGAAGCCACAGTCGTCGGCAGCCCCAAACCCGCGCACAACTGCCTCGCCACCTTCAAGAAGAACTCCAGCGCCTGGCCCTCCAGCCTGCCCTCTGCCAGCGCGCTCTCCGCTCGCACGTTCACGACCCACTTGTCCATGCGCAGCGCGCAGCCACCACGGACGTCCCCGAACGCGTCCTTCATCCTCTTCGCCGCCTATCCAAACTCTTATGCAGGCGCGGGGGCACCAGCGCGCCCATGGCCTCCTTCACGGCGCTCATATGCAGCGGGCCCATGCTCGGAGCCACGGAATCGAACACTCGCTCATCCCACGCCCCAGACGCCTCCCACCGCTCCACAATCAAGTCGACCACGCCGCGCAGGAACCCCTCCCTGTCACCCGAACCCGAAGACTCTTGCGTCAGGCGCCCGGCAGCAGCCGTCAGACGTTCGCGCAAATCCTCCCGGGACGCACAAGCAGCGAGGGCACCGACATCAACAAGCAGATCCCGCGCGGCGCCCTTCTCCTCCCGCGTCGCGAAGCGCACCCGCCTCCGGTCCAGAAGCCTTTCGGCCACGGCACGGAGGCGCCGCGCCGCGACGTCGTCCTCTACAGCCTCGGCAGCAACGGCGCTGTCGAGCTCGGACGCGAACGGCGGCCCCTCCTCACCCCACAGCCAAGTGTCCTCATCCACCACTCTGCCCGCCCCTCTCAACCTCTCCGCCTGAGCCGCGGCAACGGTCTTCAAACGACCCAGCAATGTCTCCGCCGCGCGTTTCTCCTCCTCAGTCCAGCAGTCCGCCTCGCAGTACCAGTATTTCCGCAACGTGCGGGAAGCGCGAGCCTCCAGTCGCAACTCGAAGCGTCGCCGCTCCCGGAACGCCGTCGTATGCCTGGCCCTCATGAAGTCCGCATACTCCGGCAGGTCCTCCTCGAACACCAATTCCCAGGGATGCTTCACACGCGTCGTGGCGACGAAACCGATCCCTGCAACGGCCGCGGTCTTCGCTGACAGGTGCACGCGGACTTTCGCCAACGTCATCCCCTGCGCCTTCCAGTGCGTCAACGCCCATGCCAGCTGCAACGGTTAGTTCTCGCGCCACACGCCCTCCTCCATGGTGGAAGACACTCTCTGCCTCCAAATGGGCACCCCGTTCCGCCGCTCCTCGTCTCCCGGGAAAAACGACCGCGGCCGACCCTGCCCGTCTGTCCCTAGATCGATATCATCGAACTCGACGAACACGCAAAGGGGCGCCTGCAAATCCGGCCGAGCGCCATTGTGCGGGTCGGCGCCCTCGGGCCACATGTAGCCGCGCAGCGTACACATCGCCCCGTTCATGAGCCCCGCCTCAACCCAGAGGTTCTGAGTCAACAGCACGCGGGCCCCTTCGCAGACGTACAGCTCGTTCTCGAGTCCGCGGAAGTCCTCGGACGCCATCTGGTCTGGCCTAGACTTCTGCTTTTTCTACTTTTTGTCGTGGTAGGCACGCAACGCCGCGATGGGCTTACCACTCGCAGCGGCTACCTGGCACAACCTCTCCATGTTCACTCTATCGGCGCCACATGCACCCGAGGCCCGATCCTTCCTGCCGTCCATCAGCAGCGGGGCCGTCTCGAAGGCCGCCAGCTCCTCCCTCCCCTCCTTGGTCATTTGCAGCACCGACCTGTTCCGGCGCTTCAACCACGCATGGTCCCGCTGCTCCCAAGTGCACTGCGCCATGCCTTTCGTGACCTCCAAAAAGCGATCAGCATCCTGCCTGTACTCCGCCTGCCGCTCCTTCGACAGCCCCTCTTTCTCACCGCGCCACCGGTGCACGCGCCGGAGCACGGCCACGTCCTGGAAAGTATCGCGCACGAAACTCCCATTATTCACTAACCTGTCCGTGCTCCAGGCGTCGTCGGGGGTCCGCTCCGCCCCCCTGGGCTTGTTCTTCGCAGACCCCCCATACGAGCCCATCCGGTACAGGGGGTCATCGCCGATTGGCGGCGCCTGCTGCGGATCCCCGGCGAGCACGGCATCCTTCCCGCCGAGATACACTGGCCTCGCACCCTGCGCCGCACGCTTCGCCGCAACACCAAGAGTATCCTGCACCTTGAACTCGATCTTGCCCAGCATCTGCCGCCCGATCATGCTCATCTCATCCAACACAAACAACCTCGCCTGACGCAGTCGTGTCTGCGTCTTTTGAAACCGGTCCCCGTCCTTGCGTACCCAAGGGCCGCAATATCCCACCGGCACACCGAACGCCCTGTGCAGGGTGGTCGCGCCATATTTCAACTGGAACGAGGCGCACCCGGTGTGAGCGGCGAGCAAGCAGCAATTCCGCTCCTCCTCATCAATCTCTTCAGGCCCTCGTCGGATTTCGCGCACGCCGCGGCGATCTTGATCCAGCCTCGTCCTAGGGGCAAACTGCCGCACCCGCTTTCGCCTCGCGGCTACGAAACTGCGCACGGTGCGCGATTTCCCCGTGCCGGCCACGCCCGTGACCATCAATCTCAACGGGTCGGCCTCCGAATGGCGGTCGACCATGACGATGTCGTGGGCGAACTTCTGCCAGGGGTCGAGATCGGCGCGCTCGACGACCTCGGCCCCGTCGCCTACCTTGGCCTTTCCGTACCACTCATCCCGGAGCTTCTCAGACGCCCTCTCTCGCTCGTCGACACATTGCACGCCTCGTTCAACCAATTGAAGTCCTTGGGGTTCACCCGGACCCTGCCGCGCACCTCATCGCCCGCAACATCCCCGACGCGCACGTCCGCCGCCTGCACAGCAGGGCCTGCCGCGCTGACGCGCTCATCGGCTGGGCGGCGCTCCCACTCGGACGCCTCCCCCGCGGCCGCAGCAGACTCAGCGCCCTCCACCGGCCGCGCCTCGCGTAAGACAGCATCCCGAGCCTCCTCGTTCGGGTCCTCGTCCCCGCGCAGCACGAGTCTGTCCACCAAGTCCTCCACTTCCTCCCCCGACTCCGCCTTCTCGCTGTCTCTGTCATCGTCGCCGCGCCCAGAGCCATCATCGGACGCCTGCCCCACGGCGCCGCCCGCCGCCTCCTCTGCCCCCGCGCCCCGCCCCTGCTGGCCCGCCTCATGCCGCCTCACCATTTCGCGTCGCGTCCGGCGCAGCAGCTCCCGGTTGCTAGCGACACCGTCTTCCAGGATGGCGCCGAGCACTTCCTTGTAGAACGGGTTCGCGCGCTCGTACTGCTCCACGACCCACGCCGGAACCCACTGGCGGAGCATGGGGTCAGTGAGCATCTCCATCATCATATGCCCCCAATACTGATCGCTCTGCCCCCCCCAGGGCCTTCCCCCCGACTTGAGCCAGAGATCTTGCACGCCCAGGAACCGCTCGCTTCCAGCATCCTGGCCAGCACCGCCCGCCAAAGGCTGAACGAACTCCGTAGCCCCAATGCAAGCCGCCGGCACCGGCCGGACGTCCCGCAGCATCTCCTGTTCGATCATGGCCTTGCGGTCCGCGGTCGCCATGTGCCGCCAGTGCGCGATGACGTTCGCCCGCGCGTACGCCTCGTGGCAGGCGTGCTGCACGTTCGCGCACTCCGCGCTATTGCCAGGGGTCACCTGCAGACACACCGCAGGGTTCCCGCGCCTCAGCTTCCCGCGGTACACAGCGTACTTCCAATAGAATTCGAACAACGACACATCGCGCACCTCTTCCACCGAGATGGACTCGTCCCCCCTGGCACGCTGCCGACGCACAAACTCCAGGCGCTTGTCGAACTTGTCCACTTTGCTATCCCAGTGCACAGGCTCGTCATCTGCCTTGTCCCGCAGCGAAGACGCAGGCTTCAGCGCGCGGGCCCCCGTCGTGTTGAGGGTCACGACGGGCAGCATGGACAAAACCATGGGCAGGCGCAACCCCAGCAGCGCCACCTCGTAACAGTGGTAGTCCCGCTCCCCGAGCATCCGAGCAAAGAACTTCTGAATGGAGCGCCGAAGGAAATCAGTCCCTTCGCCCTCGGGGACGTAAGCGCAGACCTCGTTGACGGCGTCGTCGAGCACCTCCTTGATCTTCCGCGAGCCCTTGGGCGCCTTCGTCGCGTACTTCGTGACGTACTCCACGACCGCCCACAAGTTCAGAACGGGACGCCAGTCAATGTTCCCCATGTTGGCCAACAGCACGTGCTCCTCGTAACTAGTGCAGAGCCTGTCGTTCCTCGGAAACACCGCCTGCCAGTGGCCCTCCCGGCGGCCCTTCTCCATGCGGAACGGCCGGGGCCCGACGCGGCCCCACCTGTCGCGCGGGAAATCATATCGGCAGAACACGCACCCCCCCTTTCCGCGAGCACACGCGTGAACCCCGAGCCGCGGCGGCCCCATGCCATGCTTCGTGTGCCGCGCCACCCTGTTCACCAGCGCAGCCACCAGTCGCCGAACGGGTTGCACGTCCAACTTCCCCGACGCCTCGGACGCAAAGGCCTCGTCCAGAACCTTCCGCAAGTTCAAGCACTCCGGCGCAGGAGCGGGCACGCTACGCACCGCCCGGCCCTCCGACGTCTCGCGCACAGCCTCGCCCTCCATCTCCACGTCCAGGTCGAAGGCGCCAACCTCGTCGTCCCACGTGTACCTGCACGCGCCCGCGTCGTCGTAGCACGGGTTCCACTCCGAGACAACGTGCCCGAAGAACTTATAGAACCGCTTCTCCAAAACACTCTGCAGCGCGACGTCCTCATGCTCCGGCTTCAGCACGCCGAAGTCGAGACCAGCACCCCCTAGTCGCTGCCCGCGGGCCCCGTGGGGGACCCCAGCAGGTCTCGACCCCCGAGCAGCACCGCGGCCATCAACGCCATCACCATCCTGAACGTCCTCCACGGGATCACCCCCCGCCTCGTCCTCCGGCGCTGGATCCTCTTGCCCGACGCGCTCGAAAGCAACGTCGGCCTCCGCCCCCTGGCCGCGGACGCCCTCCTCCCCTTGCACGAGCACCAGCCACCCTCGATCCACCAGGGCGTCGAGGAGCGCAGAAGCCCTGCCCACGAACTCATCCTCGTCGTCGCCTGCGCCCTCTTCACTACATGATCCCGAAGCCGCAGAGCCCTCACCCGCAGGAGCCCGCGGCGCACGCTGGCCAGGCCGGCCGGCAACGGCGCGCAGGACCTGCTCCAGGGCAGCGAGGGCAGCACCACGACGCCTCCGCTCCTGCAGGGGCCAGGCCAGCGGACCTGCCTCAAGCGAGGGCAGGCACGCCGCCACGTCGCTCGCCACGCTCGGCGGAAGCATGTCCCCCTCCCCGTCCACGTCCGCGCGAACCCGCGCAACCGCCGGCCCAGGCAGCCCCACGCTGAACCCGTGGTAATGCAGATTGCCACCCGCGCCACAATCGGCCCTGGCCATGGCCATGTACTTGAACTGCTCCGAGTGGGGCAGTACGGCGGGCATCACCATCCGCATGTTCAGCTCCACCCGCAAGGCCATCATGTAGGCCACCAGGTCCGGGTTGTCCCGCGCGAAACGGAAGCGCTCCTCTCGCCCGTCACCAACCAAATCCCCCAGAGCACGGTCTCCCGCCGCCCGCGCCCCTGGACCTCCCCCCATGCGCTGAATGTCATACGCGGCGTTGTAAAACGGATTCTGCGTCCACCAAATGGACGGGTGACGGCCGAGCCCGACGACATCCGGCACAAGCGCACGCCCGCGCTGAGTCCGCCCCTTCCCGCCGGCAGGTCCAGCTCGCGGAGAGACCGCCTGCCGACCGGCTCGGCGCCGTCCGCCTGAGTGCCCTCGACCCAGGGCGGGTGCCAGGACAGGTGCTTCACGGTGCTCTGCAACTTCTTCGACTCATACGACCAGTGCATGGTGGTCGAGGGCACATCGCGGCCCACGTTCGCGAGCTGGCCCACCAGGATCCGCACGCGGTCCTCGATCTCCAGGATTTGCCTGAGCCCGCCCTTCGTCATCACACTTGGGCCCTGGACGCCGAGGCCCGCGCGCCTGTACATGGTCCGATACACCCCAAAACCCGTGCCCCGCGCCTCGTTCAGGAGCAGCACGTTCACCATGGCCCACATCACGCGCTGGCCACGCGGGCCGCCGACGAACTGCCCGGTGCGGTAGCGCATCAGGTGCTGCACCCAGTCCTGCACGGACACCCGCCGGGACGGTCGTCGAAGAGGTCGCCGATGCCCATGGGAAACTCCAACGGGAACGCCCTCGCGAAACGCCCGATGGCGCGCGCCGGGACCGGGTCCTCGCTCTGTCCGGGCCAGCCGTAAATCAAGCGCTCACCCGTCCGCGCGACTGCCTCGTCCTCGTCAAACTCCGGCAAGTTCTCCTCGACGCACCCCGTGTCCCTATCGCGAGCAGCTGCCACGAACGTTCCCGCCATGGCCAGCTCGAGCATCACCTCGTCCAAAACCGACTCGCGAGAGACGCCGCCCTCCGCACCGGCAAACCGGCCCTGCACACGGGGTTGCATCCAATCGACGAGGAACTCGACGCGCACGCAGTCCACGGCCACGCGGTCCCTCTGCACGGACTTCACGGCGTTATCCTCCCGCGCCGCAGCCAGCAGGCGGCCGAACAGGTCCTCCGTCGTCTCGTCGTCACCAAACTACAACCCCTCCAACTGGCCCTCCGCCTCCGGCTGCAACCCCGTCCACCATCGCTGCACTGCCCCACCATACTCAAACTGCGCCTTGTCGAGCCACGCACTGAACACGTCGTGATCAACGGCCATGGCTTCATCTTCCACGCCGACGTCGAACTCCCCGTCAGCCGCCGCATCGGCATCAACCTCGGCCGCGGCCTCCGCGCCGCCCTCGTCGCCTCCCCGCGCATCGTCGCCCTCGCGGCCAGCAGGCTCGCGCCCGGCGTCGTCGCGGGGCCCGACGAAGTGCACGTCGAAGCCCGCGGCAATGAACTGGCGCGGCGTGACGACGTCGACGCCACAGGGGACGCAATCCCGAGCAATGGCCTCCGCTTCCGTCACGGGACCAAGCTCCTCCGGCTCCCTGGCCTCGCCCCCCGACGGCAGGACGCCGTCTTCGCTCTCTCTCGGCGCGTAGGACGCGAGGATCTCGTCGTCCGGGAGCACGTCAAACAGGCGCGGGTCGTAGTACGTGTGCATGGGCTCGTCCGCAGTACCCCCCAGGCGCCAGGGCCCATACGTGCCCGCAAACGCACACAACGCCCGGAGCACGTGCCCACAGTAGCGCCAGCGCACGTGCAGGCCCTCCACGACCTCCTTCCCGAACCCTACATTCCGCCGCACCATCAAGCTGAAGGGCACTTTCCGGGGGTGCCAGGGCAGCACCACCCGCGGCTCCACGTTCTCCTGGAGCTCCCTCCCCCTGCCTCCATGATCGTACTCGATGTTCACGTCCCCGCTGAGCAGCACCTCCACGACGCGCCCTGGGAAGACCAGGCGCCCGTGCAGGTCCACGCCGAAGCGCTGCCGCTCCTCGTCCGTGCAGCCCGCGGCCATGCGCTCGGGACGGCGCGGGTCGTCGGGGCGCTCGCCGGGCCCGCGCGCCGAGTTCACGCGGTCCCCCACGCTGAACCCTTTCATGAGCTCGTGGCGCCGCGAGAACCCTGCCACATCCTGGGGGAACGAGATGATGTTCTTGCGGAACTTGCGCAGCCCCGTGCGGGACACCGTGGCCAGGTGCACCTGCATGTGGTCCAGGGCAATGAGCAGGCTCTCCGTGAGCGTGGCCTGGTCGAAAAGCTCGCGCAGGTCATCGGACGGGAAGCGGGAGCACGGGTCCATGTGGTTCTGCGCGGTGCGGAGCCCCACCACCTGATACAGGTCGTCCTCCGTGGCCGCGGCCGCGGCCTGCTTGTCCAGGTCCTGCCTGCACCGCATACACACGCCCCTGCACTCCAGAGCGTAGCCGTCCGGCGGGTCGCGCGGCGGCACCTCGTCCCACTCGGCCACCTCCGTGCTGCACGCGGCCAGCCCGTCCCCGCCGCGCCGCAGCAGCAGCATCTCCTCCGCGAGCTGCTCCGGCGGCTCGAAAGCCGGGTGGGACGCCGGGAACCGCTCCTGGCACTCGTGGCACGTGAACTTCACCATCCGCGTCAGGATCGCCTGCGCCGCCTGCACCGCCCGCACGGACGCGTCGCGCAGCTGCACGTCGTACTTCGCCACGCGCAGCGGCACTGTCTTCAGCGACAGCAGCATGCACTTCTGGTGCACATCTCCCGCAGCCAGGCGCGCTCGGTGGTCAAGCAGAACCTCCCTTGCGAACGAGCCCGCACGATTGCGAACGCGCCCCTTCGGCTTGAACTCCCACTCCTGCGTCTCGGGCATGGCCCCGAACACGAACACCTCCCGAGCGGCAGGCCCCTCCGTCGCGGGGACCCCCCCTGGAGCCCATCTCGTCCGAATCTCCACCCGCAGAGCATCGCCGTAGCGGCCGCGCTTCTTCGCTCGGCGCCCTCTCCCCCGACCTCCGCGACCCGCCCCCCTGGCGCCCGGGGCAGCGGCCTGCCGCAGCGCGTCGAGGCCCTCTATTGCAGTGCGCTCGCCCGCGCCGCCCTCGGCC